>JASANG010003056.1:122500-137502 GCA_030248215.1 Enoplolaimus lenunculus
TCGATTAGTGGACACGGCATGGTAACATCGAAGCAAATGCCTGGTGCTGATGCGGTAGATACGACAGCATCATCCTATTCTCATGCTGCGGTGCATCCGTCACTTCCTAGCAGAGGGGATCGTAGTAGTGTTGTTGATCTTGGTCATATGTCGCCAGTTAAGGCGGCAGTCAGTGCTGCTGCCTGTGAAACGATAGGGTCTTCAGGTGGTGGACTAGTATCTCCTGGTGGTACAGCGGGTGCTCCTAAACCAGGTGCCCCTGTAACAATGGCTGCACAAGTAGTTACGCCGCCAGCACCGTTTGAATCAAACATCGCTGGTCAAGGGTTGTCAGGACTCGCGATGGATATTACGTTTCCAGCAGACGAGCAACAACAGCATTCTACACCTCCACGGGTGGCTCCGCAACGGATACAGCCTGTGCCACGACCACAGCCTCCTCCTCAGCCGCAGACGCCCAAGAACCCCGTTTCTGCAGGACTGATACGCCATGAAGAATTGGTGCCTCAACCCAAAGCCGAAAATGCTGGAGGTGCTGGATTATCGACCGTGAAAGCGCGAGAAGCGCCTCCGATGGTAAGTTTATGTGTAAGTATTCCCAAATGGCCACAGCATCTATCACCAATTGGCGATAGGTTTGGTAACATTTGAATTATTGATTGGTGAGCTTCACAATTAGCACGTTTGTGTTTGATGCATGCTAGTAATGTGTTATTACATCTGTGGATGTCGCGGTTCGCTGGTTTGAGATCTTATTACTAGCTGGTGATGATTCCTACACACATTTAAGAATATATACATGCCATGGATTTAGACTGATACCCTTGTGCCTTCTGTGATTATTGGGTATGGGGGAATGATGTTTGTAAGCGTGCAGGGCTAGGGTTTGTTATCGATTTATACATAAGGTTTTAAAAAGCATATATTTATTGTTTAGTTATTTGATTTTAGTATTTGGAAATGTTTAGTTGATGTAAAAACAAAAACGTGAAGCTGCTTTTTCTTTGAACGACACGTCTATAATGTACAATTTCATATTTGTTTTTATATTATTAGCTTGTTATGTTGGTTTTCAAATCAAATGTAGACGGAATTTTGATTCCAGTTAGAATTGCGGTTTAGATAATGTTGCGACGTCAATATAAAATAGATGGCGGATTGTTTTATAATAAAGTTCTGCTTTATCTCAAGGTATTTAAGGAGTGTAACTAAACGGACATTAGGGCAAAGATTTACATTGATTACTTAAACATTTTAGGACTACGAACAACAGCGGAAAAAAGAAGAATTCCTTCAATCTCAACTACGACGCCGTGAACAGTTGGAAGCGAAGAAGCGGCAAATTGAAGCAGAGCAGGCGGAAAAGCGGATGACACTTGCACGTAAACAGGAAGATGCTGAACGTAAAAAGCACGAACGCGAAATGCATAGGTAACTGCTAACTAAGACATATTCCTATGGTTTTTCCTACCGAACTTTCAAGTTTTTTTGTTACCCTACATGCCTGCAGACATCGTGGCCTTGTGGATGGCTAATAGAAGCTAGTCCGTTAGCCCGAAACCGTCACAAACAAATCAGACAATGCAAAGAGCCTCACATTTTCTGCTATTTTCTCTTGCGTCTTCAACATTATATATATTTTTTACACCTCCCATGTTCGGTTTGAATTAATCACAGCCTGCGGCTTTTATTCTTTTACATGATAGTTCGGTAAAATGGATTTGCAACGGTTTAGCTTGATCGTAAAGATAGTTAGTGTAGTTGATGTAAGTTTCGCAATAAACTTGTCGTGTGCATGTTTTTGTGAAACTTGTAGGTGGTTAACCGTTGACGATGACGGGCTTTTTGGCTGTAACTCAGGTGATGCTGTGATTGTGATGGTATTTCGGTTGCACCCTGATAGATGCTGCCATATACTGATTTTAGGCAAAAATTATACGACGAGTATCAGCGTAAAAAAGCTGATCAAGAAATGCTTGAAAATCCTGGTCTTCAACAGCCACCTCATCAATCAGGCGGTGGTGGTCATCCTTTACGGTCGAAACAGCTCTCATCTGCTGCTGCTGGGAATGGATCCAGTGGGTCATCGGGAGCGACCGGTCCGTCGCGCGGATCTTCTCAGCCGCCGGCTCGGCCTAAATCGCAAGTTGTGCCTGGTTCCTCGGCTCGGAAAGCAGCGCACGAAGGAAGCTTGCCGCCAAGTGAGTCTCTGAATGTCTTTACGTAGGCATGTGGTTATTTCATAAATTAAATGTTTATTTTATAGTTAGCGAAGGCTGGCTGGTTAAAGGTTTTGATGCAAAGGAAGGTGGTTGAGTATCGTAGATAATATTTTAAGTAAAATTGCGCTAAAAATAGTGTTACGACATGCTTGTTTCATAGTTAGCGAACACTAAATGGTTAAAGGTTGTGATTCAAGATGTTCAGTACATTCAAGCGTGTAGCATATTTGCGTGCTTACAGCACTGCTGCGAGTTGGTGTTATACTTTTCTTTGCTTGTTTTACCGGTGCACAAACCAGGGATGGACGGTCTCTGTTAACAAAACGAGACCGGCACCCAACCTAACCAGACCGCGAATTTTGGTCTCGATTTTGGATAACAGGGGTCATCCTGATTCTCAAATCGCTGTATAACCAGGTAGCGGTAATCCACAATCGTTCGCTGTCTGGTCTGCGTTGTGCGATCTAAGGAAGATTTTTGTGATTGCTTCTAACTTATCGCTTTTCACCTCTGGTCTCGGTATACAAACCACCGAGACTGAAAAAAGCGAGATCGAGACCGCCAATCCTGGGCCGCCGCCGTGCTTCATATATTTTGAGCTGCGAGGTTTTGTAAGGGTTGTAAGCAAAGGTTGTAGGCAAAACTAATGCAGCCGGGTTTTCTCTAGACTGCAAAAAAATTTTCAAAAGGTTTATTTGAATTAAAGTAAGATGCCTGCATAAATTCATAAATCCTAAATTAAGGAAAGAGTCAGCGGCAAGGTTTCAGGTTGACAAATTAATGTGTAGTGCCGTAAATTCCAACGATTTGCAGCTGCATTCGCATGTGCGAGATACTAGTAGCTATACATCCAGTAAATTATTTGCAAATGCGACTACGTCAAAGCTATTTTATCGGAAACTGTGTGTGCATTCCGAATAGGCCTTAATCTTGTTATGTCCTTTTGGTGGTGCACAGTGCTTTGCTTCCCCGATTAGGGTAGCTCAAATGGATGTTTAGTTCACGGGTTTTTTGGGTGAAATAGGGGGTTTCACCCACTTTGTTTTTAAAACCTCGAAATTGAAACAAACCCACTAGAGACCCCCTAGTCTTCTATGTGTTTTTCACAGAAAACAATTTTACCTAATACTGAAACTTGATTCATAAATACAAACTGAGACAAATAAAATAGTTTTGCACCTTCCCCTATCCGAAAGTTACCTATTTCACTTAGCACTGCAGCTATGACTCATTTCAATGCGTATTTTTATATGTATGCATATTTGTAAACTTATACGCAGATGCATGTATGTATATATAACACATACGTAATTATATGTCTTTTCGAACGTATTTGAAAAACCCATTTTATTTAAAAAAACCCACTGAAATTAAAAAAACCCACTAAAACACCCACGCCGAATTTTAAAAAAGAAACCCTGTTTTTGTGCTCAAAACCTTGATGATTACTTAGTGTTTCATCTTCCCAGCTTCCCAGATTATTTAGAAGATGACTTTACTCGTGTGGGCTGAGTACTTTTAGCTCCGCAGAGAGAGCGTCGAACGGGCACGGAAAGTGTCACTGCTGCAAGCCGTCATAGGTCTAGGATGTCCGATTGTAAGTCATTCAAAAACCGTTTGCTCGATTGTATTATACTTTTTCGGGAATAACGACAGCTACTTTTACTAATTTTCCCAACCGGACACTAGTATTTTGCAGCGGTGGTGGTGTACAGCAGGGTGGCAACAAAGGTTCGGATTCGGCAAAAATTTGAGGTTCGGATTCGGTTGTGGAAAAGCCTAATCCAAAAGCCGAATCCAACAAAGATCGGCAATATGTTTTTTCATTTTTAAGTAATAAAAAATTTTTAAATAGCTTGCTATCAAAATCAATATTTTTTATTTCAGGTGAGAAATCTCAGAACTGACTTCGAGACGAAATATATTAACGTAATAAAAGTTATACGGCTGGCATTGCGTTGATATTCTGAAACAAATTATAGATATATCTGAAATTTGCAAGATGCAAGATTTGGATTCGGTTTCGGATTCGGCAAATTAGCACTGGATTCGGATTCGGTCAAATCTTGGATTCGGTGCCACCCTGGTATACAGATGCTCTATCCTTCTCTGTTTTCTTTCTGTATCACTAACTTGCGAGGTGTAGCACAAAAGCTCATATTGCGCTTTTTGCTTCTCCCCGCCATATTTCTAAAGGTTAAGGAGAAAATGTAACTTGAAACTACAGCATAGAAGTATAATTCATATTCGCGAAAATATTGCGGGGGTAATTTTTACCGACGAAATTATTGTTTTAGGTGGGAAAATTTCAGTTGACCATACCGGATCGCTCGTATATAATGTGGAAACACACTTTGCCGGAATATAAGCATGTTTGCCTGAGAAATCTGGGTATGATGAAGGCAGGGTGCAACCGGAATTACAATTTACCGGAACCGGAACCGGAATTTGAAAATTTTACCGGAACCGGAAACGGAACCGGAAAGTGAAAAATGCATTTCACCAAAAATTTCATTTTATGCGTCATCCATTTTATCGTGTGCCCGCCGTGTGGAAAATTGACGCAACCATTTCCAAGTACGGTTTTGAAAAACGCGTCAGGAAGGAAATTTAATTTGAAAAAATTGGTCTAGTGGGAAATTGAGACAATTTACAAACCGTACTAGTAAATTGAAATGATATTTTGAGTGTCGATTTCCCAATAGGGAATTTAAATAGGACAGCAGTAGGAAATTGAGACATTTTTAAAACTTAAATAGGAAATTGATAAGCTAAATTTGCTGTCGAAAAGGAAATTGAAAAGTCACCAAAACTGCAGTGGGAAATGGGCACCCAAATTTCAGTTTCAATTTCCCTCACGGTAGTTGAAAATCAGCAGGGCAGTGGGAAATTGAAAAAATCATAAAAGCGGAAACACTGCGGTAGGTACATGACCTTTGACCTCCAATTTCAACGGTTTAATATACCTGTTAAAATGTATTATACGTTTATATTTTCTTTCTATCTGCATATTCATGTTTATGTATATGTGATGATTTGACATAGCCATGAGCCAGAGATGCGTGCAGTTTACAACTGAATTTATTCTAAATATTCGATTTTGAATGGGGTAAATATTGCATACGTAATGTTAGGCATAAACCAGGCCTTGAATTGGGGCAGATTAAAAGCTGATTCAAATAGACTACGTTCGTTCTGACATGTACAAAGAGCTAGAAACCAGGATAAGACGCCGTTTAGGGTGGTAGATTGCCGTATTTAATGAATTGAGTTAACAAAACTGTTCAATATATCAAGTATGCACATGCTAATGACAGTGAATAAAACCTATGTACTGTACTGACCCAAATAAAAAAAGGAGAAAATAGTCTGATTTTGGAGTCTATAAGTCAATACGTCTTCATTTCTTTAATTAGAGTCCGTAAATGGATAGGGTACAATATTAATGATTTTATTATTGTAACTACCCGAATAAGAGGGTGTGATAAGGGGGTCCAAATTTCAACTTAGGAGGCCCATCACATTCAATTTCTACTTTCAATTTCAGTCGCACAATTTCAACCTTGCGACTTGGGCGGCCCATAAAACATTTCTAGAAACTCTCCAAAATTTCAACTTAGGAGGCCCATCACATTCAGTTCCTACTTTCAATTTCAATCGCACCATTTCAACCTTGCGACTTGGGTGGCCCATCAAACATCATTTCTAGAAACTGTCATTCTGACCTTCAATTTGAACTTTGAGTTGCAAAATTTCAACCTTTTTGGGGACAATATCACAACTGAAATTGTAAACTGTAAATTCAATTTTCGATAACAGGGACAATATCGTTAAATTGGCAAACGTTACGTATGCTTCTCTTTCAATTTCCACTTTGGTAATTGCAGTGTCAAGGCAAAGCGGAAATTGAATTTGGAAAATGGCGCAATTTCCCATTGCCCTTGTTTAAAAAATCGCTAGTGGTAAATTGAAGATCAAATAATGTTATCAATTAACTACTTGAGTTTAAAAAATCGATAGCTGTGGGAAATTGAAACAGTTTTGAAATTCAATTTCCTTTTTGAAGCGTTTTTCAAAACCGTACTTGGAAATGGTTGCGTCAATTTTCCACACGGCGGGCACACGATAAAATGGATGACGCATTATTCTTATTTTTTGCTCTATTATTTGTGAAATAACCTTAGTCGAACATAGGTATTTATTTTATTTGTTGTATTTTAGATTTTCGTCGTCGACTGAAGTGAAATCCACCATCAATGGCTTATATTCGGAGGACAAGTGGCTTTGAAAAGAGATTCTTAAAAATTAGCAAAGTTAAGAAAACGGCCAAATTATAACGCCGGAATTTTTAAATCCGGTAAAAATTTACCGGAACCGGAACCGGAAGGTGAAAAAATGCCGGAACCGGAATTCCGGTTGCACCCTGGATGAAGGCTTTCAAACAAATAGCAACCGCTTATGTAAACATGATTATCGGTTGCCGTACACCCTTAGTTTTCAAAGTTGAGATGAAATTGTTTTACATAATATACGTACTTTAATTAATACTATTCGACGATAACAACATTCTATGATTTATTTCAGTTCGTGGCTCGAATTCAGTGGATGAAATGGACAACCTCGATTCCGGATCTCATGGCGGATCTGATAGCGGTGAAGCGCCATGTAAGTTTATTGATTGTGCGCCCAAGAAGTTACGTGGGATTTCTGTAACTTAACTTGATCATGAGTTTACATACTCCCGCCGTATGGTATATATTTCTACAATATATCGACCATGCGTGTATCGGGCTGCGAGATAGTTTTCTTACATGTTAACTACCCTTACCCAATTGAGTAGAGGTATCCTGCATTTGGCTGACGAAGTGTTACACTCTGTAATTGTATACTCTTTGTATAACTAAATTTTTATGATATATATATATATATATCAGGGTGCAACCGGGATTCCGGTTCCGGTAAATTTTTACCGGATTTAAAAATTCCGGCGTTATAATTTGGCCGTTTTTCACAAATAATAGAGCAAAAAATATGATTAAAATGAAATTTCTGGTGAAATGCATTTTTCACTTTCCGGTTCCTTTAAAATTTTCAAATTCCGGTTCCGGTAAATTGTAATTCCGGTTGCACCCTGATATATATATCTCCACAGCGGGGGGCCCAGCACTTTTCGAAATTTTCATTTTCCCCCCGGCGAAAATTTTGCCGCCCCCAGGAAAGGGCCCCCGGCGAATTTTCGGCGGCCCCCCCCCCCAGCAAATTTTTTTTGCTGGGGGCCCCCCAGGACTTTTCTAGGTCAAAAATTTTCAATGTTAAAACGTAAAGACCTGGACTTCTTTTGAGGCGGACATTCGGCAAAATATGATTTTATATTACGCTGAGTACTCATAATTTTTAATAGCGTTACAAATACCCGTAGTAACTAAATACAATTCAATAATGAACTGAAAAAGCACAATTATATAAAGACCGTTTCAGAGCATACAGCATTCGAAAGTACCTTGCAGCAGCAAGTTCAGCCCGCCTGAGCCTTATGATAAATTGAAGCTGTGGCTAATATACAAAATATATATTAATCACAGTTTCAGTTATAGATTATCTATATTTTATATAATTGTGCTTCTTTCAACTTCTGGTTAAGTTGTCAGTATATACGTAATATTAGTTAAATTATTGTTATTAGTGTTTGCGAGAAATTTTTGTCGTGTGGAGCGATGAGTAATCTTACGTTGAGTTGGAAACACGGTCTAGAATGAAAAAAATGGTCCAAAAAGTCGGTTTGCAAAATTTTAGTTCTAGTTTCGCTCATGCCTCAATTTGTGGATTGTTGTTATATCTGTAGTTAATTGTTATGTATTGCAGCACTAAAACTGTTTGTGAAGCCGTCAGCAAAAACAAACCGTTCAATAATTATTAACGCATTGCAATACAGCTGCCTTGCTGGTGTGGTGAATGACGAAACTAAACGAAAAGCGTTTGAAGTAAGTATACTATTCGCAAAGTTCCATTATGCGTGCTGCACTCTGACCTTGAAATAGGAATGATAGGAAATGGAACGTAATCTTGCGGGAGAGGGGTAACGTAGGAAGTAAATTAGTTAATAGATAACTGATATAACATTTTTACTCAAATTTTGTTTTATTGAGGAAATCTGTTTAATATTATTGCAGGAGTTGGCGAAAAGTGATTCCAAACACTTTTTGGTGCTGTTTCGAGACGATAAATCACAATTTCGTGGCCTATACAGTTGGGATCAAGTCAGCGATACTGCGCACAAAGTCTATGGACACGGCCCAAAGACGTGCACTGAGTCAATGATGAGCCTTATGTTTAAGCGAGTTGTTTTACTATTGCTTTAAATTGCACATAATTTATATGCAAAATAAGTTAAATTGATCAAAAAATTGAATTCAGAAATATACAGAAGATAAAATAATAAAAATTATTTAAATAAATCCAAAGATCAAAATAGTAAAATGGGCTAAGGCATATTTTAGTAAATGACTTTTTGATGATACAGTCGATTAGCTTTATATTCATTCATTTTAAATTTTATTTCAACTTCATTTGAGAAATTTCTACCATAAATATACAATTTCCACGTAACGGAGAATACTGTATGAATTTATTATTGGTTTTTGGTTTCAGATATGACTCTGGGGCGAAACAATTTTCGAAAATTCCGTCAAAACATTTGTCTGCGACAATTGACGGTTTTACTATCCACGATCAGTATTGGCAAAAGAAAAAATTGCCCAGTTATATGCGGCCAGTGAAATCGTGATAGTAGTCGGAACTTTAGAGCCCTGAGCAGTGGTTTACTCCATGCTTATTGGCCTGGTTTCTGACATGGTGCTTGTCATTCATATGTTGATGTAGGTTGTATACCGTTCAGGTGCATCTAACAGCAGACCGGGCACGGTGTGATGCGTCTTGATTGGATGGTAACGATTATCAAGTGCTGTTCTGCATCTCTATTAAACGGGCTTGCTGTTACTTAGAGCGTTTTACTGATTCTGTGATTGCCGTGTTATTTTACACGTTCAAAATGTAGTGGGTAAATATTGTGACTTGTCTTGTACTGCAACTGATCGATTATGTCTACGTTGGTATTGCGAGCGATTCTAACGATCAATAATTTAGTATTGGAAGCTCGTTGTTGTCCAAAATACCTGCTGTTTGATGCCAGCATTTGTTTAGACTTCATAATTTTTGGTTGCGTTCGCTTTCAAACTCTGTGCCAGACTTATAGGATTGATTAATTAATTTTGCTGAATGTGTTATTAAATGCAAACATCCACTGAAGAACTAAATCGCGTTTTAAATAGCTTAATTTTAAAGAATTTTGTGCTGTAAAAAAGGACGTTTTTATTGGTTGAAAGCGAATTTCTACGGTTTATAGTCGGCTGGACAAGAGTTAAATGGAATTTTTGTGAGTGATTAAACGTTATTCGTTAATAGTCTGGGTGCAACCGGAATTACAATTTACCCGAACCGGAATGTGAAAAATTATTAGTGGAACCAGAAAATGAAAAATACATGCCACCAAAAAATTCCTTTTAATATTTTTGCAGTATTACTGGTGAAATAACCCGAGTTGGAGATAAGTATTCACTTTATCGGCTAAAGTTTATATTTTCATAATCCACGGAAGCGCAATCTACCTTCGATGATTTATTTTCGATGATTGTCAAGGTTGATAGTAATTCCGGTAAAAATTTACCGGATTTCCGGTTGCTTCCTGTCACTAGTAAATTGCGGCGGTCGAGCAGCAGCGGCCAATTGGAATAGATGTGTTACTGATTAATTCCGTAATGCGAGCTGGAAGACCGGTGATCGGGCAGTTCGAGTTTCGTTATTATTTTGAACTCGTTTGCAGTGATCAGGATTGTTATTTTTTGCTGTATGTTAGTTTTATTACCAGCTGGTCATAGGTGTTGTATTTTTAGAACCAGCGACTAAAAAGTCCACAAAATTTAGATTTTGTAATTTTGAAACAAAATAATGTCGAAGTTGAAAGCAAACATTGCACTTGCAGAGCAGAGTTTAGCAGTAGCGTGAAATTTTTCTCGAGCTGGCTTGGCAAATGTAGTCCGCTCGGTTGAGGACCTGATGTTAACTTGTGATAAGTGCTTTAGTTCTTGTTAGAATATAGGCCCATACGTAAAGCCATGTTGATGTATTATTACTCAATAGTAATTTGCGTGCTACAGGTGACTTCTTATTGACTTCTTTATAAAGACAAAGAAAAGTGTTTTTATCTGTACGATAACAAAAAGTGTAAATTAAATAAGTTTTATTTTTGAAACTGTTTGAAAAGATAAATTTTTGAAAACGTTTAAAAATATAGTGTTAAGTTTCATATGAAGTTTATAACAATTATTATTGTGGTTTATAGAAATGTTGGGGCTTTTTTTGAAGAATCCTGATTGTTATAATGAAATCATGATGCAGTTTCAGTGTTCAGATCTTCTTTAGTGAAATTAACCAATTGACAGTTCTGTGGATGTCGATAGGAGCAAATGTAGGTTCAAGCAGGTTATTTTGTATGTAAGAAAATTACCCCTGTGATATTTGCGCAACGACAGATTGTTCTACTGGTCGTGATTTAGTTTCACTCAAACATAATAATTAGATTAATAAAACTGGCTGAAGAGTAAGCTTAGGCTCAGAGTTAGTCTAACTACGTAAGCCTAAGCTTAGACTTTAAAAAGTGTTATATACCCAGTAGTTTGGTTGAGGAGGATTTTTGTCGTCTATCAAGTAAACACTAGTGAACGGAATAAACAGGTTCCGTTTTATTTTATACATTTTGCCGCCATTGCGTATGCTGAGCCGCAAGTTTGACGCTTTTTGTGGTTAATGCTGCCGGCTGTGGTTAGAAAGCACTGTATCGGTGTTAATACAAAAAGTGGTGCAATCGTAACGTAGGGTTATTAAGGTGTCATATTTTGAGAACAGAATTTGGAGCCAAATATTGATAATTTTGCTCACATTTATGTTCAATCAAATGCGAAAAACGTGCCATCTTTCAAAGTTCTGGCTCGTTCAGAATTTCGAAGACCTAACACCAACTGGTGTCGAATGACCATACAGTCGCTGATTTAGCTAAGGTTTGTTATCATTGGCTGTGCTATATTGTTTCTGCGCAATGCGTTTATAAACACGCGCTTTTCAACTGCATCTTGTTTTATCGCCTGCAATTTATTTGACTTCTAACTGTGGGTTGTATTTTCAAGTGTGTTCAGAACCTGCCGTTTATCAACAACAGATTTTTGAAAATTACTAGTAACATACAAAGTTAGTTGCTAAACTATACTAAATCTGTCAATCTGATCACCTATTACTAAGTGGTAATACGTTAGTCGTTTAATAATGCTTGTATGTAGAGATGTCCCGGGGCCGGGGCCATACGGTGCCATGGACGAAACCAGAAAAAGATATACCTATGTGTTCGAATGCTGAATGAAAAAGATTGCTAAAACGGCTTCATAAAACTTCAAAACGCATTAACAGTAAACTTCACAACATCGGAGAATCAAGAAAATGTCGAGTAACGCGATATGACAAAAACGTTATTGTGTTCCCAGGTACACGCTTATTCAAAAGGTGCATTAAAATCCTTGCCTGGTACTTCTCTACTTGTAGGTATTCTTATACATAATTAATTGTTTAATGATGTTCTCTATTCCAATTACGATTTAATACATAATGCTCAAAGACCTAATAGGATGCTATATTACATTATTGTAACTGCGGAAATTATTAATTCTTAACCGCCATAAACTGTTACAATTTTCTCAGAACAATCATTATTTTCAATTAATTTTTTCAAACACAAACGCAAGAAAGTTAACAGTTTACCTCGTCAAACGTACTAATATACGCCAACAAGTGGAATAGATTGCAGGCAATCAATCGGCCCATCCCCAGTAATTTTAAACATGAGGTCCGCAATCGAACTGCGCTACACCTTTCACCAGTTAGCGATATATTTTTAAATTGAAATTCTGATTAAGCCTGTGTTTACGCTATCAAAACTAACTGCAGGTCAGCTGTGCACACTGTTGTAAATTCGGCTTTTTCAAGTATCAATAATGTTAGATGTACTCTATATATACATTTAATAGGTCAAATGTTTTAAGTGGTAAAGCTTTCAAATTTTAGCAGAGTTTTAACCTTTAAAATGGGGCGAAAATTAAGTGTTGAAGCGGTGTCGATCAATGTATATAAAATATCAGCAAAGATATATTGACGTCGTCGTTCTGGTTCTTAATTTTTCCGTATGGTTTGTTCAGTATTGGTTTAGGGTTGTCGTTATGATACTGACTGAAATATACTGTGGTCTAATTTTAGGTTGGAATCTTAAGGTTTAGAAATTTAGGTGTTTGTCACACCATGTGCTTGGGATCGTATGACAACATTTTTGATACACTCGGTTATCGAGACTAGACCGGTGACAAAATCCACCTTTGACTCTGATATTTTTTCTATTCGGTTGCATCCTGATTGCAGTGTCCTTGGGTTTTGATTTAAAACGAACGCGGACTGGGTTTTTACCCCATTTGCCAACTGGCGATGTGTACGTCGCTCGTTGACTTTTTATAGTATTAAATAATAATCACGGCTGCCCGCAGAGACTTGGCGGCTGGCATTGTGTGTAAATATTTCACGGTTTTCTTGGCTTTTAAAGAAACCAATTTGTTTCAATTTCCTATTTGGGCCTGAAAGAAGTGTTATGTGCCATGCCAAATTGTGTATACATGTTTAACATTGTATATACGTATGTTAGCTATATGTATATATGTGGAGTTTGGTTAGTTTTGGGTCGCGTATCATAGTTTTTTCCTACTCGAAAAAAATGTAAGCTAAACCGCTTACAACAACAACAACAACAACAACAACAAAACAGCAAAATTGAAACTGTGACTATAGCGTATAGAGAGTTGGCGATGATGGTGATGAAAGTTGTATACCGCAGGCTGTCCGAGGGTTAGTATAGCCGGGGTGGCAGTAGTTCATCGAACAGTAAAGGCAACTGTTGTTTAGGGACCGTTTGGGCTAAAACTAGAGGACAATTGCTGCTGTGTTGTGCGGGTGGATTTATATAGGATAGGATGGACGAATAACCGTCTGGTTGGGGTAGGATTAGGCTCGAATCAATTTCGATGATAGTTTTTGGGTAGATTGTGTTTCATATGATATGCATTTGTATGGTTGGTTATTGGTTAGGACAAAATGAGAAAGTGTCGAAGATGGACACTAGATTAATTTAGTGGCAGTAGTTGTAAGAATTTTTGAGGTGTGGAAATGTACGTTTTAAGAAGTACAACATTGTGACGGGGCTGGTCAATCTGATGTCATGCTGTGTGCTTGAAACTTGCCGTTGTCTGGATTTACCAAGAACCAGCGCAGTGTAAAGAAGATCCTGTTTAAGACAGTTTCGTTTGGGAGTATAAAACAGTTTCTTTTGGGAATGTAGGTTCCCTATCCGTATTAGTTTCGTGGTGCAATTCTTTACAGATACGAATCAAGGGCGAATACGAGCAGTGCATGTTGAAGATAGTCACCTCTAGGGTGCAACCGAAATTCTGGTTCCGGTAGGTGTATCCGGTATTTTTCACTGTCTGGTTCCGTTAATAAATCCGTTTTTTCACAACAGTTTTCTGGTATTTTCGGTATTGAAGATTTTTCTCATTCTAAAATTTAGAGAAATGGTGTATTATTCTGATACCTACTTCATTTGTTTAAGAATTTTGGCATCCAAAATGGTGTGTTTACACCATTGAAAGCGGTAAAATAGCGTTAAAAATTAATATTTTTCGGTAAGAAGTATTTATTGTTTTCCAGATCCGGTATTTTTTGACTTTCCGGTTGCTGTATTTTATAATTCCGGTTACACCCATGAAATTCTAAGCAATAGGAGGCCCCCATTGCATTTCGATATCGCTTAAATATTCACAACAGGTCCTGAAGCAAATCACACATGCTTTATTTTTGTTAATGCGAGTTGTTGTGTTGAAAATAATGTTATTTTTGTTATATGAATTATGTAGCCTTGTTACCATTTGAGTATATATGATTTGAATTTGGTAAATAATCTAATTTCTAACTCAGTAAATGATCATCTGTTATGTCTTGTCGAGCGAAGTACCTGGTTGATTGCGTAAAATCAAAGCGTTTTTATTTTGCAGTTGTATTTTACGCAGAGATATAAAACGGAGCAACACGAGGTGAAGCAAAATCATGTCGGCAGCATGGAACGAGTAATGATGCTGGTCGGTGCCGTAGTGGCCCAAAGAAGAGGGGGACTGATATTTATTTGACCTCCCCAGAGTGCCCCCCTGTTATTCAGTTACAAGCTGTTATTTTATTCTTAACCCATGCTCCGCCATCCTTCGCTACTGATATATCCGGTACTGCAAATCCGTTGAATTAAACGTTTGTTTTGTACCAAAAGCGTGAGCGATAATGCATGGTTAAACACTGGAATATACTTTGACAACCGGAGGGTGAAAATTACCGGAGCCGGAGGTCAACCCAACTTTCCAAAGCCGGAGATAAGGCGAAATTAGGCAGTCAGACCTATGGATAATTAGTTAATTTCAGCCCAGTATTTTGTCGGAGGAGACTTCCACCTTAACTGATCAACCACAAACCCCAATGGACACGGCAGCAATTGATCACAATCAGGATTACGACGTCGAGGGTAATAATGATGCAAACGAATTAAAAGGGGACTATGCGAACTTATTACGGTCTAGAACACTCTATGTAACT
>JASANG010000160.1:0-136928 GCA_030248215.1 Enoplolaimus lenunculus
ATCTTTCGGACAAATTAAGATTAAAAACCAATTATATTCGCAGTACTTCGGAGAAAGGGGTGGTCCCGACCGTGCAGTTCTGACAATTATGAAAACGTCTTCTAGTTAAGAAATTTCGAGTACAGCCTTCTTTACGCGTGATTGTTTCTTGCAGCTCAAACTTGCAGCTGCAAGTATTTTCAGAAATTCATTCGAAGAACTTACAGCTGCAATTTATTCATGAGAAATAGGCGCCTGGAATTAATTCACAGGCGAGAATAACCTCTGGCTGAACTGATAATTCATACGTAGCTTTTGCTAGCTATTTATTGCAGTCGCCTGCAAATTATTCGTACAATTTCATGTCAAGATTCAAAATGAAAATGATGTTTCCTTGCAAATACTTCGTGCAAGTTGCAGCTGTGAGTTTTGGCAAAAATTGCACGTGTGGAATGAATAGGACTATAAGTTGCGCATTTTAAAAATATATTACATACGTTATCGACTCCATACCGCGTTCAAAATGTTTGAAGCGAAGTTAGGAAATGCATCGACCATGAAAAAAATTATGGATGCTGTGATAAATTTTGCTTACTGAAGCAAGCTGGGACTGTACTGAAAATGGCGTGTCTTTACAGGTGCGGTTCATTGAACGCATTCTGCGTAGAATGATGTTATCTTTGTTTTCGTTGAACAATTTCATGGAATTTAAGCTTGTCAGCAGGGATGTGCTGTCTCCTGGATTTGGCCTGGTCCCCGGTTTTATAAGTCGGTAGGTTTCAAACGGACACCAAAGGAGAAAGACACGTTCCCGTTCTTCTTTTCAGCATTCACAATATGACACCGTTACCGTCCTCCATACACTTCGAACAGACTCATAGCATATCCCACTGTCTCAAAACAGCTCCCCGGTACAACCCTAATTCAAAGCTATAGTGTTGTCTTCTATCTCGGGCAAACTGAATAGACTGGAGAATTTGTTAACGTAGCGTAAACGTTATATAAATGCGTATGACCCATAACTTTTTACACAGTGCTTCAATTGTTTGAAACGCGAAAATGCAACTATTTGCGCTTTGTCAAAATAAAATCAGTGTTTTGGGTTTCCTTTCAAAAAGTAGAATTTTGCGTAACCGGGGGTGTCATTATGTTTCTCAAGTCGCTGTATTACCAGGTAGCGGTACTTACAATCGTTCGCTGTCTGCGTTAGTAGGCGAAGTGCACACGTACTTGCAGATCAAAACTGGGATCCAATAAAAATCCTTGTGATTGCGTATCACTTTTTGCACCTCTTTTGGTCTCGGTTTGCAAAAACGGAGACTGAAAAAAGCGAGACCGAGACCAGTCAAATCCCGAGACTTGCTGTAGAAGCTAGACAGCCCATCCCTGCCAACCACTTTAGACCTACGTAAGTTATTTATTACTCAAAAAGTGAAACCTGTTGACCAATTTTTTCTCCTTCGTAATTTTTACATACGACATAGGGGCGTCCAGCTCTCTGGTGGATCTATAAAAGAGTAGGTTAATATTCTAGATTACATTTTTTTGCTTAGGCTTAGGAACCCATTTTTGCAACGCTTAGGCTTACGCTTAGGAATACGCTTACTTTACTGTTACGACCCTCAAAGTAACAATGGCCCGACATACGATAGTTGTCTTAAGGGGATTTTGGAAGTGTTTTGTTTCTAATATAAATTTCGTTCACCGATTAAATTTAGGTGCGATACAGTTACTATTCAGAATGTAGCCGGGGAATGTCTGGCTTCTCCACAGCTTGAAAATTTCCGCCGGGGGGGGCGTTTCCTGGGGGCAGCTAATTTTGCTGGGGGCAGTTTTCCTGTGGGCCCCCCAGATGATCTGGGGGGTCCTGGGGTGCAGGCTCAAAATTTTGCAAGCCGACTTTTTGGACTTTTTTATTCTAGATCGTGTTTCCAACTCAACTGAAGATTACTCATCGCTCAACATGACAAAAATTCCCCCAAACGCTAATAACAATAATTTTAGCTAATATTACTGACAACTTTACCAGAAGTTGAAAGAAGCACAATTATATAAAATATAGATAATCTATAATTGAAACTGTGATTAACATATATTTTATATATTAGTCACAGCTTCCGTTTATCATAAGGCTCAGGCGGGTTGAACTTGTTGCTGCAAGGTACTTTCGAATGCTGTATGCCCTGAAACGGTCTTTATATAATTGTGCTTTTTTCAGTTCATTATTGAATTGTACTAGTTACTGCCGGTATTTGTAACGCTATTAAAAATTATGAGTACTCAGCGTAATATAAAATCACATTTTGCCGAATGTCCGCCTCAAAAAAGTCCAGGTCTTTATGTTTTAACATTGAAAATTTTTGGCTTAGAAAAGTCCTGGGGGGCCCCAGCAAAAAAATTTGCCGGGGGGGCGGCCGAAAATTCGCCGGGAAGCCTTTCGTGGGGGCGGCAAAATTTTCGCCGGGGGGGAAATGAAAATTTCGAAAAGTGCTGCTCCCCCGCTGTGGAGAAGCCAGAATGTTTAAATCACTAAGCTAATTTTATTTTGGGTATTTTTGCGGCGTTTTTTTGTAATACCCGGATCCGGAATGATTTGTAGTAAAATACAGAACCCGGAAGCAACTAACCGAGACCGCCCATCTTTTTGATTCGCGCACATAAACCACGGTTGTAGCATCCTGACCTAACAAACTCAATAAAACGTTTAGTCATTACAGGCGATGGATTCAAGCCATGTTGCGTTGGTTTCTTTAAAACTGGAGTCGACAGGTTTTGAACTGTTTCGATGCGACCGCAATTTATCGCTTGGCATTAATCTATCGTCAATGTCAAAGATTATTCGTTGTGCTGGCAATGATGATTCAGTGACGTTTCGTGCGCATGATGATGCGGATACTATTACATTTGTTTTTGAGTCGGAGAGTTAGTTGAAACAGTGTTTTTATAATTTCATTAATAATGGTTCCGCCAGTTTTTTGTTCCGGTGGATCCCAAGGTTGTAACCGGGATACGGTTCCGATTACAATTCCGATTCAACACGAGATTCGATTTGATATTTTGAAATTTTAATTTTAATACAACTTGTGATGTTGCATAAAATTCTGCATCATTTATCTGTTAAATTCATTTCGATGAGTCAGATAACAATAATTAATTGTAGTTAGCCTTACAGAACCAAAATAATTGCCAATTTGTTCATGCGGCGTTTTTGACAATTGTTGCTAGCCAAAAGGCACTCTAAAGAGGGTGTGACCGGATGTCCGGTTCGGGTTTATTATATGACGAAACCTGATATCCGGTTTTGGTCTTCGGTAAAAACCGACCGGATTCCGGATATTTACGGATGTGGTGCCGAATATCAAAATTGCTTTTTGCAAGTATTTCAAATTTCGATACGTTTTAGCTAGTTTTAACTTAAACGAGCGAGAGTTAAACGCATTTATGTATTATTTCAGTTAATCAGCCTTAAAAACTTTTGTTAGAAAATATTTTATTTTTATGCTCGGTAACGGTCAAAAATTGACCGAGACCAAACAGTCTCGGTTGTCGGGTCTGACTACATCAATATGTTTGTTAATACAAAATATCCGTATTGTCACAAAATTTGTAGTCTCGATTCCGGTGTATATTTGCTGTTCCGATTCCGATGTAATCTAGTTCCGCTTATCACCACAAAGCGAATGGATGCGGGCTGGGTGCAACAGGAATTCCCGTTCCGGCATTTTTACGGTTCAGGTAAATTTTTACCAGAATTAAAAATTCTGGTATTAAAAAGTAAACCATCGAAGGTAGATTTCACTTCCGTGGATTATAAAAACCTAAAATACAGCAGATAAAGTGAACACCTATCTGCAACCAGAATTATTTTACCAATAAATATTACAAAAATAAAATTAAAATTAATATTTCGGTGGCATGTATTTTTCAAATCCGGTTCCAGTAAATTGTAATTCCGGTTGCACCCTGGATGTCGGCTATATATTGTATAACAATGTGGAAACTTAGCTGAATTTTCTAAATTACCAAAAGATTGTTCGAACATTACTTAGGGATCAAAATTAGTTACATATCCAGTTTCAGATCAAGAGCGCCAATCAGAATATGAAATCAAGTTAATGGATCTAGACGCGGAGCATCTTGGCATTCCGGTAAGCAAGGATAGAATCTCCGTTTCCGTTTTCAGCTTGTATTCCTTTATGAGTCACGACAGGTTTAGGTTTTGAAGACAAAACTAACTCAAATACAATAAACGACAGGCCGGATAAATTTTTCTAACGTCCGGAGAAAACACGTGTTTGTTTCGATATACCAATATTATTCACCAGTACCTTGTATAGTTTGGATTGCTTTCTTTGTCACAGGAACAAGAATATGGCTGTATCGTTACTATGCCGAGCAATGAATTTTCGCGCATTTGCCGTGATTTGTCACAGCTTGGAGACTCGATGTTGATTACTTGTGCAAAAAAGAATATCCAATTCTCGTCGAAAGGAGATCTGGGCACTGGTACAGTATATTACATATTTTAATTCAATATGAGAGACCGTTCCGCGATAATTTGGAACATGTGTACTATTTTGACTCCCTGACTATTGTAACCTTTTGGATGGACTAACTGTGCAAACTGTGGTAATAGTTAATTTCTTAATGTTGTGGTTCAGTGTTTGTATTTTAGGTCACGTTCGCTTGTCACAAACAGCCTCTGCCGACAGTGATGACGCAGTGACGATAAATCTGAACGAGCCGGTCACAGTTACGTTTGCGATCAAATATTTAATCCATTTTTGCAAAGCGGCTCCGTTGTCCAGCAAAGTGCGTCTCTCACTATCAAACGACGTGCCGATTGGTAAGCTCATTATTTTATTTCAAATGTATAGTTGAAACGATAGTGGCTATAAACAGTTTTGTAATATTTTCTTTATTCAACAGTAAACATTGCCAAGTTACAATCGCATTTTAATATTTCAGTGGTTGAGTTTCAATTAGAAGATCTCGGATATATTCGATATTACTTGGCACCGAAAATTGAAGACGAAGAAGCTAGATAAAAAAATTTGGGGACTGTATTTCTCGATTTCGTATTGAAGAGCTGAATATTAATCTGGTATTT
This sequence comes from Enoplolaimus lenunculus, assembly GCA_030248215.1. Classification (NCBI taxonomy): domain Eukaryota; kingdom Metazoa; phylum Nematoda; class Enoplea; order Enoplida; family Thoracostomopsidae; genus Enoplolaimus; species Enoplolaimus lenunculus. Next base: position 5,090 of record JASANG010000160.1, read on the forward strand.
CGGCACAAAACTATAAAACGTGTACTTGTATTCATATTAAACCTTATCTTGCTGATTCAGTTTAAACTGACGGCAGAAAAAAGGTCTATCTTTGAAGTTGTAAAACTCGTCCAAACTATATTTACATAATCATTTTCACTTTGCCGTGTTCTTGGTTACTGCGCAGCTTTATCTTGCTTGATGCATCTGCGTAGTCATAAACAATGTTTGAAAGCCATTAGTAGGAACTGTAACGTTATCGACAACACTTTACTTGAAATACATAGAATTGTAGCTTTTCTTAAGATCTAAAGCAAAATATCCCAGCTGTAGAATGATTTCGCTCTGAATAACACTTCGGTAACGTCAGTTAAAACTGTCATCAGCAAGATGTGGGTACAGGTTTTTTCATCAACAATACAATGACAAAATTTCATGTGCAAATTCCAGCGAAACAAAAATCGCGAAATACTGCATTTTAACGTTGTGTGTTGTGTTTCCAATAGCACTAGTTCTTGTTAATGTTTCGCTAGAACATGGTCCATAAAGTCAAATTAAAATGGTCTATATTCACAATAATTGTAGGAAAACCTGTAACGGTAACGAAGTGTCTTGTATCGGAAATAAGTTAGTGTTGCGAAATGTCAAAGGATGTTATCCGTTTTAATGCATTTCCAAAATAGTGCAGTTTCACAAACTTGATGTGTTGGTTGCAAGCTGGTTTAATTCAAAGTGCCATGTTTCACAGGTACCTTAAACCTGGCAACCATTGGCTTAAGCATATTCACTGTATTCAACTCGATTTAAGCTAGGCAAAAGCCTGTGTAATACATAATGCACATTATAGTAATTATTTTTAAATACCTTGTTTTGATGGAATAAATAATTTGCGCATATAATGTTTCCTCGAATCAGGATTCCAGCCAGGGATATTGAAGTATAAAGTGTTTTAACCCCTTCTTACATTGAGTTGCCTGTAGGCAACTCAACGCAGTGTATATACGTTAAATAGTATATATCCCACCGTGTTTAACAGTTCCAACACGTATACATAGTACTAAATCACCACAAGACGTGAGAGCCCCTCGAGCTCGAGCGTCAAGCTCCAATAGCTCAGTGGTGATGGTATACTCCTCCCACTCCAGTCACTGGCGTTCGAATCCTAGCATAAAAGTAAGTCTCAGGGGAAATAGAAAATATTCATGTGAGAAAGGGTTAAGCGAAAAAATTTCAGTTTACTATCCTGGCTTCTCCGCAGCTTGAAAATTTCCGCCGGGGGCGTTTCCTGTGGGGCAGGCTTAAAATTTTGCAATTTTCATTGTAAACCGTGTTTCCAACTCAACTGACGATTACTCATCGCTCAACATGACAAAAATTTCTCGCAAACGCTAATCTAATATTACTGACAACTTAACCAGAAGTTGAAAGAAGCACAACTATATAAAATATAGATAATCTATAATTGAAAGTGTGATTAATATATTTTATATATTAGTCACAGCTTCGGTTTATCATAAGGCTAAGGCGGGTTGAACTTGTTGCTGAAAGGTACTTTCGAATGCTGTATGCCCTGAAGCGGTCTTTAAATGTGCTTTTTTCAGGTCATTATTGAATTGTATTAGTTACTACGGGTATTTGTAACACTATTAAAAATTATGATAAAAATTATGAGTACTCCGCATAATATAAAATCGTATTTTGCCGAATGTCCGCCTCAAAAGAAGTCCAGGTCTTTGCGTTTTAACATTGAAAATTTTTAGCCTAGCAAAGTCCTGGGGGCCCCCCAGCAAAGAAAAATTGCTGGGGGCGCCCGAAAATTCGCCGGGGGGGCGGCAAAATTTTCGCCGGGGGGGAAATGAAAATTTCGAAAAGTGCTAGGGGCCCCCCGCTGTGGAGAAGCCCGCTATCTATAACCCCTTCTCCCATTGAGTTGCCTGTAGGCAACTCAGCGCAGTGTATATACGTTGAATAGTATATATATCGCACCGTGTTTAACAATTGCAACACGAATACATAGTACTAAATCGCCACAAGATGTGAGAGCCCCCTCGGGCTCGAGCGTCAAGCTTCTATAGCTCAGTGATGATGGTATACGCCTCCCACTCCAGTCACTGGGATTCGAATCCTAGCATAAAAGTAGGTCTCAGGGGAAATAGAAAATATTCATGTGAGAAAGGGTTAAACGAAAAATTTTCAGTTTACTATCTATAATCCCTACTCACATTGAGTTGCCTGTAGGCAACTCAGCGCAGTGTATATAGTTGAGTGGTGGTCGGTGCCGATTAATTGGCACTTATTGCGAGTATCGGCATCGGTGCTGCAAAAGCATGATAACAATAGGGGCCCATGTATAGAACAGGGTCGGATCGTTTTCCGGCAGGGCTGTAATAGAGTCAGTTTAAGCTTTAGACTAAATTTTTTGCTTAGGCTAAGGCTTAGGAATAGGCTCATGCTTAGGCTTACGAATGCGCTTGTACTGCTATTACGGCCCTATACATTGGCCAGAATAGGCATCTATAAAAAATTTGATATCGGCACATCCCTAGTTTTATGATATCCGTTTAATACCTTAAAAGATCAATTTCCGCTGTTACGCACGAAATTAGGTTATAAATAGCCTATGCGGCACATGTATAGAACAGGGCCGGAACAGTAGTATAAACCTATTCCTAAGCGTAAGCGTAAAAATGAGCCTATTCCTAAACCTAAGCAAAGAAGTTAGTCCAACGCTTAAACTGATCCGGCCCTTTGTATACTTGGGCCGCCTATACAATACATTTACATTATTCTTTATACAGATATGCTGCTTCGAGCTGAAATAAAAATTAAAAACTCATCCACAATCTACTTCAGTATTCCTTCTGTATGCGCAGTCCAAAATTTTACATTTGAAAGCTTGAATTTTAAGACTTAGCATAATCCTAAACTTATGTCTAGCGGTCTTCACATAGGAAATAAGCGTTTCGCTGCCTGTGGGCTTTTCCATTTTACAAGCTGGACAGGGCATTCGGTTCCGGTAATAAACTGGCAATTTTCGGTATTGAAAATTTGGCCCTTGTATACTTGACTGCCGTCCCAAAATCCAACCGTCCCAGCAAAAAATTGATGGCCCATGTATAGAACAGGTCCCTCCCAATTGTCATGGTATTAATATCCCAATTTCCCAAAATAGCAATTTCCCAAACTAGGAGTATCACGTGTCATACGCTAATTTTCCTTGTGAGATCCAAATATCCTGGTAAAAGTATTAAGGTGTATACTTAGGTTCGGGCGTAGGCATGACATAACTTTAGACAGACGGATGACCATAGACAGACGGATGCAAGAAGGCTTTGCGCCTTTGTAGCTAAATTGGCACATTTGATTCCCCCGCACTTGAGAAGCTTGCTCACATAAAAAACATTTCTTTAATTGCGTTTTCAAGGGCTGTCGACCCCCAAACCCCCACGCAAAGCAATTCATTGTTTGAGCTAAATTTTCGACTGTCTTTGCAGCTTTAAGTGTGAGAACCGCTTAGTGACGGGGGGTTTTGGGAGCGGTAGCCCCCATCTTGTTTAGGATCCCTTAAAATTGTGGGGTTTCAGGGGAGCGGCAGCCCCCCTGAGCGTAATTTAAAAACGAGTCTATGTGGAGGATGGTAGGTTTTATCTCGGGAAGTTGTTTTTATTGTGTTCTCAAAGGTGTTGATGACCCGTGTTGAGGGGCGTGTCCCATTTGCCCACGGGACCGCAATATTCCCGGAGTGAATTATTTTTGCTGAGTTGGTCGGGACAGCTTCAAACCTGTTTGTTCTGGGTCGGTCGAGACAGCCGGTACAGTTCGAGCCCGTATTTTTGCTTAGCGGTCGGGACAGCTTCGACCCCATATTTTTGCTGGGTCGGTCGGGACAGCCAGGACAGCTTCGAACCTATATTTTTGCTGGGCTGGTCGGGACAGCTACTGTATTGACCCGAATAAGAGGGGGATAATAAGAGGGGGTGCCCATTTTGAGTCCCGATCAATACGAGTCCGTATCCCTAATAAGAGTCCGTAAGCGGATAGTCCTTAAACCTTACTTAAAAGTCCATAAATGTCAATTATCCCTAACTGTAGCGCATAAATGACTCCAGATCCAAATAATTTGACTTCGAAACTTTAAAGCGTACTTAAGTTTTGAAAGTACATTCCAACGTATAACCTTGCATTATCGCTCAAGCTATTGACACAACACAAACAAACATTTAATTCAACGGATATTTGCAGTACCGGATATATATCAGTAACGAAGGGTGGCGGAGCGTGGGTTAAAAATAAATAACAGTCCGTAACCGAATAACAAGGGGGTACCCTCTGGAGAGGCCAAATAAATGTCAGTCCCCCCTTATTCGGGTATATACAGTAGGATAGCTCCAAACCTATGTTTTTTGCTGAGTCGGTTGGGACAGCCGGGGCAGCGTGTACCGGGCCCATGTATAGAACACTGACACAAAACATTTTCTTTTATTGCGTTTTCCAGGGGCTGTCGATCCCAAACCACCACAAAAACCAATTCTTTGTTTGAACAAAATTTTCTAACTTTGTCTTTGTAGCTTAAATGTGAGAAATGCTTAGTGCGGGGTCTTGGGGGCGGCAGCCCTCCATCCTGCTTAGGGTTCCTTTATGTTGCGGGGGGGGTGGTCAGGTGGGCGGCAGCACCCTGAGAACATAATTTAAAAAGTTGTCCATGTAAAGGATGGAAAACTTTATCTCGAGAAGTTGTCTTTTATTGTGTTCTCAAAGCGGTTATGCCCCTCCAATCCCCCCCACACACTAGGCAATTTACGTATGTGTTGAAATTGTATTAAACTCTGTTTATTCTGTTTCAAATACATTTTCAAACAGCTAAGCCTTAAAAATTGTAATACCACAAATAGTGCATTCCTACTGTATTGACCCGAATAAGAGGGGGTAATAAGTGGGAGGTCCCCATTTTGGGTCCGAATCAATAGGAGTTCGTATCCCTAATAAGAGTCCGTAAGCGGATAGAGTCCCTAAACCCTAATTCTAGTCAATAAATGTCAACTAACCCTAATTGTAGCGCATAAATGACTCCAGGACTAAATAAAGTTGACTTCGAAACTTTAAAGCGTACTTAAGTTTTGAATGTACATTCCTAAGTGTTGTCAGTCTAGGTTGGAACTGAGGGACATCAGACCTTTCTACCAAGCAGCTGGAAAAGCGGGCTAGAGCGGATATCGAATTCTCAGCCTATGGATCCTTAAGCGAACACTCTACCACTGCGCCACGTAGCCCGCCTGTCCACCTGCATTTTTCGTCGACTATATGTGTCGACCGTACACCACAATGTGCATTGCATTTATTGCATATGCACCAGGACAAGCATATTTCACATGCTTACATGCCCTTATTTTTAACAAGGTCGTCCCTTGACCATACATCCTATTTTTGACTGAATACCGTGTTCATAGCGCGGCGGCTTAGCATTGCGCTCACGGCGTAGCCCCCATGTCAGTCTAGGTAGGAACCAAGGACATCAGACCTTTCAACCAAGCAGCTGGAAAAGCGGGTTACGGGTGGTTTCGAACTAGCGACCTTCTGCGTGTCGGGAAGACGCTGTTACCACTGCGCCACACAGCCCGCTTCTCCAACTGCATTTTTCGTCGACTATATGTCGACCGTATGCTGACAGCTAGCATACATAAGTACAGTGCACTGCACTATATTGCATGTGCACATAACGGACAAGCCTGTTTCACATGCTTACAAGTATAACCTTGCGTTATCACTCAAGCTATTGACACAAGACAAACGTTTAATTCAACGGATAGTTGCAGTACCGGAAATATATCAGTAACGAAGGGTGGCGGAGCGTAACAAGAGGGGTACCCTCTGAAGAAACTGAAAAAATTTCATAGTTCGGCAGAAAATTGAACTACAGCTCCTGCTCCGGGAAAATTTTAGCCGGAGGTTCAGGCAATTTGGGTAGAAGCTTCAAAACAAATTTGAGAAGAAATGATAATACCAATTTAACATATTTTTATTGACTAACGATTTACGAACTGCGGTGCCGGCTCCTGTTTCTTCACCTCCACTTGCGCACTGCTTACTGCTGTCCCAAGTGTCCCAACTGTCCCGCCCAACCCAGCAAAAACATAGGGTCGAAGCTGTCCCGGCTGTCCCGCCCGACCCAGCGAAAACATAGGGTCGAAGCTGTCCCGGCTGTCCTGACCGACCCAAAGAAAACACACGCTCGAAGCTGTCCCGACTGACCCAACGAAAACGCACGCTCGAAGTTGTCCCGGCTGTCCACCCCGACCCAGCAAAAACATAGGCTCGAAGCTGTCCCAGCTGTACCGACCGACCCACCGAAAACACACACTCGTAGCTGTCCCGGCTGTCCCGGCCGACCCAGAAAAGACATAGGCTCGAAGCTATCCCTGCTGTACCGCCCGACCCAGCAAAAACATAGGCTCGAAGCTGTACCGGCTGTCCCGCCCGACCAACAAAAACGTAGACTCGAAGCTGCCAGACTGTGCCGACCGACCCAACGAAAACACACGCTCGAAGCTGTCCCGGCTGTCTCGCCCGACCCATCAAAAACATAGGCTTGAAGCTGTCCCGGCTGTCCCACCCGACCCAGCAAAAACACACGCTCGAAGCTGTCCCAGCTGTCCCGACCGACCCACCGAAAACACACACTCGAAGCTGTCCCGGCTGTCCTGACCGACCGATCCAGCGAAAACACACGCTCGAAGCTGTCCCGGCTGACCCGGTCGCCCCAGCGAAAACACGCTCGAAGCTGTCCCGACTGTCCCGGCCAACCCAACGAGAACACACACTCGAACATGTCTTGGCTGTCCCGACCGACCCAACGAAAACACATGCTCGAAGCTGCCCGGCTGTCCCGCCCGACCCAGAAAAAACATAGGCTCGAAGCTGTCCCAGCTGTCCCGACCGACCCACCGAAAACACACGCTCGAAGTTGTCCCGGCTGCCCCGACCGACTCAGAAAAATCATAGGCTCGATGCTGTCCCGGCTGTCCCGACCGACCCAACAAAAACACACGCTCGAAGCTGTCCCGGTCGCTCCAGCGAAAACACACGCTCGAAGCTACCCCGGCCGACCCAGCGAAAACACATGCTCGAAGCTGTCCCGGCTGTCCTGGCCAACCCAACGAGACAACACGCTCGAAAGCTGTCTTGGCTGTCCCGACCGACCCAACGAAAACACACGCTCGAAGCTAGCTGTACCGACAGACCCACCGAAAACACACGCTCGAAGCTGTCCCGGCTGTCTCGACCGACCCAGCGAAAACACACGCTCGAAGCTGTCCCGGCTGTCCCGGCTGACCCAGCGAAAACACATGCTCGAAGCTGTCATGGCTGTCCCGGCCAACCCAACGAGAACACACGCTCGAAGCTGTCTGGGTTGTCCCGCCCGACCTTGCAAAATCATAGGCTCTAAGCTGTCCCTCCGTCCCAGCACAAAAATATGGGCAGGAGTGCTGGCTTGACGCCCCTCTGAGTAACATTGGCCCTTAAAATTATACCACTAAGAGTGCAGTCCGATCATAACATATCATTTAAACGGTAAAAATGTGTTAAATTAGTACAAACGGACAATTTCACCCGACCCTTAAAATAGTGGTTACCAAAATTATATTCTTCCAAAGTCCTAAATATGCCGAGCGAAAAAGGCTGCACCCAAAATCAAAATTTCCCGCGTTATATCCTTACTTCTCAGAATCCCAATTTCCCAAAATCCCGAGCGAAAAACGCTGCGCCCAAAATCCCAATTTCCCTGGTAATGTCCCAATTTCCCAAAATCGCGATCAAATAATGCTGCGCTCAAAATCCCTATTTCCCGGTAAATATCCGAATTTCCCAAAATCGCAATTTCCCAAAATCCCGACCGAACAACGCTGCGCCCAAAATCCCAATTTCCCGAGTTATGTCCGAATTTCCCAAAATCACAATTTCCCAAAATCCCGAGCGAAAAACGCTGCGACCAAAATCCCAATTTCCCGGGTAATATCCGAATTTTCAAAAATCCGTACTTCCCAAAATCCCCAGAGAAAAGGCGATTGCAAGCATTTCCTTTCAGTAGATATAAAATGGGGTTTTAACCCCCACATATAAGGGGGTGGTTTTATGGTCAACCGACCTGCCCTGAAAATTTAATATATCCATGAATAATCCCAGAAAAGTAATTATAGCATTTTATGTATTACGCAACATGGTATGACGTCATGAGTCAAGAGTACAAACACACATTAATGAGCCTGTGTGGGGTTGTATATAATATAGTGGGGGTTGTGAGAAGTTCGTGATTTTAACTTAAGCCTGTACCCTGTATCGCCTGTTATGTTCTTTCCTCGATGTATGCTTATCGCTCTGATTTAGTAAACGCGGCCGGTAAATGTTTATTAAAAATCCCAACCCAAAACCCGTATGACACCAGATATTCAATATTTAATACCAGCAAATTACAGGTTATGCAATTTAACTGGCAACCCGAGCCGGAATCCTTAAAGCCGACGTCTGAATCTGGTTTAATCCAGCCACTGGATTTACCGTACCCAATACTTTTGCCGTTTTCCAGAATCCGTGCAATTCTAACCCCGTTAGAATCACACTCCGTTAAACCGTGTACTCTAACCCCGTTAGAGTTACACCAAATTTCCAACCAATCTAACCCCGTTAGATTTGCCCAGCCGTTGTAGAATAATAAATCTAACCCCGTTAGATTTATTAGACTACTTTTCCCAGGTTCTCCGGTAATACCCCAAGTTTCCCGTTTAACACATAACACCAGTATCCAATACTGGGTAATTTCCTGCGCCCTGCGCAATACACCTGTAACCGTACGCCTGATTTCCTTCACATATTAAGCCTCCGTGACTATTCCTATACCTAATATACTTCAAGCCTTACTTACCCAAGTCCGCTACTTTTCCAAGAAATTCGCAAGTAAAATCCGTAAACCGTATAACGCACACAATCCAACAGAAAATTCTAACGCACCAATTCCAACTAGCCAAGAGTAGATACTGATTCCGGTCCTGGCTACCTTTCCTGCGTCTCGACCTCATTTGCATTTCTGCCGACACCCACAATTGGGTGTCCGCGTTGCGTTTGAGGTCCAGAGCCAATCACCCGGTTCCAATTTTGTACGCCTACACCATATACAACAACAACAACAAATAACAACCAATCATGTCGGACACTCACGACATGATGACTTAGACTAGCTAAGTCGTTAACCGCAAATCGAGCCGTCACATTTATACAACATTATTCAATGGCCACGCAGGGCCCCAGGTAAGTTTACATTGCGGACACAGCCGCCATAGCATAGTTTTACCAATTTCTACGCCTTGTAGCAACGCCTAAGCCTAACTTAAGTTCTAAGAGAGACTAGGTGGAGCCAGGGACTCCCTTAGGGTGTGGTTTTAGTTTAAGGTTTTATTTTATATTTTAGTTTGAAATAGGTTTAAGTGTGGCACAGCCACCTACAGGGGTATATAATATACACAAATCCGTAGTTGCACGTATGTGCAACTCTCCTATTATACTGGGTTTTGGCATATGGCCAAAAGTATTTCCATTTAAGCAAGTCTTGCCCTAACTTTTAAACTTCTGTGACAACAAACAACCAAATCACCACTGCACTGTTTCCATAATATTATTTAAACACAAGAATCGTTGTCAGCCATTAGATTATGCGCTGATTACATATAATGTTGTGTCACATAAAAACTTCGTTATATGTATTTTCCGTTCTAAATGGATTTCTAACCTGAACTCGCTTAATCAAAACCAAGTTGCTAACTTTTTCGAACACGAAATGTAATTATACAATTTTCCTCTTTATACAGCCTTCTATTAATTTACATATTGTGAATTTGTTGGAACGCTGCCCAAAACACGTATGTGGGGCCTTCCAGCTTTAATATATAGATGTGAGGGTATATTATACATGTGTGGAGGGTAAATAATATATGTGGAGGGTATATTATACATGTGGGGTATATAATGCAGATGTGTGGTTCTTGTGTGGGGTGACATATGGTAAACGAATGGTTCCCCTTTATATAACAGCTAACTTCGCTCCATTTTTACCAGTTAGCTTATAGTTGCTTCGCTTTCCACCAAATTTATTTTTCAATTAGTTTGTTTAAAATGACATCTCAAACGTTGGATTTATTTGACGATATGAATTTACTTACCAGAATGGTCACCAACATTTTTACCAGCACCGTTCCGAAACCACGTCTAGGATCAATTGGATGCGGCTTTGAATCAAATGGATAAGACATAGCAATTTGGTGATCGCGTCTGCGACCAAATGAATGATTGCAGCAATTTTAACGAGGATCGATTCTAGAGCAAATTGGCAAATTGCTGTATGTTATCAATTTGATTCAAAGCCGCATCGAGTCGATCCTGGACGTGGTTTCGGAACGATGTTGGTGAAAATGTTGGTGAAAAAAGCTCCATTTTGGTAAGTAAATCCGTATCGTTTAATAGATCCAACGTTTGAGAAGTCATTTTAAACAAACTGATTGAAAAATAAATTTGATGGAAAACGAAGCAACTATAAGCAAACTGAAGAAAATAAAGTGAAGTTAGCTGTTATATAAAGTGGAACCATCCGTTTACCATATGTCGCCCCCACACAAGAACCACACACATGTATAATACACTCTCCACACATATTATATACCCCCCATACATGTAATACACCCCGACGTATATATTATATACCGTCACATATATATTATATACTCCACATATATTATATACCACCCCACACAGTCCCATTAATGTGTCTGTGTACTCTTGACTCATGATGTCATACCACGTTGCGTAATACATAAAATACTATAATTATTTTTCTGGGATTAAACATGCAAATATATATATTAATTTTTCAGGGCGGGTCGGTTGACCATAACTCCACCACCGCCCACCCCCATATATGTGGGGGGAGTAAAGCCACCATTTTATATCTACTCCTTTGGCTTAGTCTTAGGCTTTAGGTTTAGAAATACGCAATCATTGGCTCTAAATTAGGTCTAGGAATTGGCAAGGCTCAATCTTTGGCTTAGGATTAGGCAGTTTCGTCTTAGGCTTAGGTGAGAATTAGGCATTTAGGCGTAGGATCTGGCGTAAAGCTTAGATATACATTAGGCTTTAGTAAAATATAAATTAATCTTAAATGACCCTCAGGTAAAATTTAGGCTCATGCTTGGGCTTAGGCTTAGGCTTTTGAAGCAGACTTAGTTTTTGCTTAAGCTTACACCGTGAATGGTATAGGCTTAGCTATAAAAAAGGCTTTGGTGTAAACCTAGTTTAGATCCTAAACAACCCATAGGCTAAATCTTAGGCTTGGACTTAGGTTTAGGCTTAGGCTTGAAATAATTTGCATTGTTTCACCATTTATAAAAAAGTTTGGAATAATTTGCATTGTTTAAATATTAATGTGGCTGAAGCTGACGAACAGAAATTCTGTATCCTAACCTGAATTAATATATTGAACCACATTCCTGCATAATTCCATGATGATTTAAGACTCTGATTTTTTAAAACATGCAAAATAAAAGAAAAAGTTGAGTTTAGCTTGATATTTATCGGAATAATGACTTCGTATTTTTAAATCTCAAAATTAGCCCAGTGAAAAATTTGTATGGAATACGCACCGTCCAGTACTAAATTTAATATTTTGCAAGACACTAAATCTACGTTATACGAAGTCGCGTCGCAAGATTACATAAGTATATACAGGAGTCATTTTAAGTTCTGATCATTCTTGATTTAATAAGATGCCAAACCTAGCTGAGTATGATACATTATCAGGGGAGGTTATGAGGAGTCAAATCGGTACTATGTTCCAATATATTAAGACTTGAGCGTGTCCTAATGATTTGGACTCAACCAAAACATATTTCTAAAAACAAAGCTTATCCTAAGCCCAAGCAAAATAGTACAAAATTTAAGCTTATGGTCTATTTAGTTCTAGTGAGAAGGAGGCCACTACAGGATCCAGAGGGGAGCGGGCGGGCCGGAAGGATTTTCTGTAAAAAATATATGGTTCCTACGTTACAATTTTTTCCCTCTGAGAATTTTTTGGTGAAGAATTGTGTTTCAAAACATTTACGAACCTGCCCCCGTCAGAAATTTCTGGATTCGCCACTGAAAGCGGGGCATTGACCACGCAAGTATTTATTAGTTCGTAGCAATCTTCCAAATCGAATACCCAACACTATTGAAACACTTGCGTCATAAAAACTATTTACAGATTTGCATGTTTTACGCTCATAGCAATCATCCTGTTGGTCAGGGTACTTCTCTTATAGAACAGCTGCAAGAATCGCCGGATCGCAAAAAAATTGAGGTTTGAAAAATTCATTTTAATTTTTAAGACGTGATACATTTACTTTTTGTGACTTTTATGGACTTCAGCGAAACGAAAAATGTATTTTCAACAGTTCATCCTAAGCATAAGCCTAAGCGTATGGATGAGCCTATTCCGAGGCCTAAGGAAAAAAATTAGTCTAAAGCTTAAACTGACTCTCTCCGGAAAACGATCTGGCCCTGTTCTATACATGGGCCCACTAAACTATACTTTTCACGCAAGGTCCACCGCAGGACCGAGCTTATGACAGTATCCAACAAGATGTTAGAAAGCAAATGTTTTCAATATACTAAATTATAAAAAGGTTGCTTGCCGAAATTTAAGATTGGAAAAAACCAAAGTCAAAAACCCAATCGAATCACAAAAATCGTCAAGAATTTAGTTCACTATTCTGAGTGTTTTGAACACAGCATTTTTTCCTCAGCTTCTGCTACTTTGTGATGAAACAATACATAAAGAAATCACACAATAGCATCCTGGATATTCGGATACGCATCCGAATATTTTTCATATCTGGATATCCGGTGCGAATAGCTACCGCATTTGTTTCAGGATTTTGGCATTCTACAAATGGTGTTTAACAGGATTTCAATTTTCAATAATGTTCGAGTGCACAGAGGAAGAATCAAATGTCTCGTAAGTATATATCGCGCCGATTAGAACAATTGTTTCAACCGTGTCTTCAAGATTTAATTCAAACAAAGATAAAATGATGTTAAAAATGAATTTTTCGGTAACAAGTATTTTTTTCCCAGTTCCGGTATTATTTTAACCTTCCGGTTCCGGTATTTGATAATTCCGGCTGCACCATGAAGCTGGCTGTTTCCCAGTATACGACACCTTCCACATCACGAGACCATCAAAATAACTCAACGCCGTAATCTTTATTTCCATCAATAAAATACAACCAACCATTTCGAAAATGGTTTAATATCACGGATCGGAAACAGTTAATCACTCATCCCATAACCATCTTCGAAGCAGTCCAACTCAATACGAATAACTTCAGCTGCATATTTACATAGCTTTCACTGGCATTCCAGTGTCACAAGCATCATTGAGATTGTCCATTTTGTCATAATCATTCCCGGACTGTGGCTCAAGGTCTATAAGCCGATTGCTGTATTCAACCAACTCCGCAACTGAAACGCGTCCTCGCTGATTAATAAATTTTGCTACAGCTGTCAATTCGTTTGACGTGATATAAATAAATTTCCCACGATCATCAATAACACCAGTCAGTGTTCGTGAATCGAGCAATTGCTGTAGTCGAGCTACTGCGTCCACACTTTTCAACTTAAAACGTGCCGCTAATTCGTCGATATGCACCACCTAAAACATAGGTAGCCGTTTTACCAGGATGCGACTTGAGGGCAAAAACCAGACAAGGGGATCTACAGATTTTGCTGGATTTGACCCAGAATTAGAATAGGGACGTTAAATTTGCTAATTTTAACAATAGTTTGTAACGTGTAGGCAACAAATTTTTTAAGGTTCTTTCTAAGACAAGCTAATTGACGGGCAGTAATTTTATAAAAGTACGAAAAATTTCACTACCCAAAGTACCAACACCGGCAAGAATTGTAGCGGATCCACAGGCTGGTTTTCTGGTGGAGCACAAGCCGGACGAGCTTCGGTCCTACACGAGCATTTCACTAGACACTGTTACCGTATAGCCTTAATTATACTTTAGAAAATTTTTTTCTGTGATAAAATTACCATTTCCTTAGCAGTGTCCATGGTTTCGTTACAGAAAAAAAGAAACTGAACAGATTTTAAATCAGTTTGCTTGTTCAATCATCATTCGAGTTTTAGCTACGTCAAGCGTTTTACATAATTAGTAACTAAAATATGAAAGACATCCAGACGCGAAGGAAAAGTTTGGATAGAGGTTAATATTACGGAATATGAGTATCTCCTATCACCAGTTTGTAAACAAAGTCGAAAAACATTCGATCAATAAAATGCTTTGTGTTAAGAACTGTGTTTGGCAACTTAAAACGAGAGCGTTTAGGTTGTAGAAGTCTAGATTCGTATCTGCGGTAGATCTATTATTGAGAACGCGATCAAAATACTGTGGTTCTTGCAAAAACACACTTTTGTCTGTTTGATATGGCAGATAAAATCCTGAAGCATATTGCTCGATCCAAGCACCTCATCTTCGTCGAACCCTTCCTCTTCCACACTGAACGCTTGTTTCATTTTCAAATATTCTTCATGCTCGCGTCTTTCTTGTTCTTCTCGTTCCTTAAACATAAATTGTCAGGCGTAAAATTGGTTTGCGAACCAAAATGATGTTTCGATACATGTAGCACAATCTGAGTAAAAGCGTTTGGAATTTTTTTTTACAAAACACTTTCACGAATAATCGGAAACGTGTTAAAATCGTGAGCTACGATCAAGTTAAATAACTAGTCATTCAATAAAAATTTATATTGCTGCAAAACAACACGTAATATAGCGGCACGCAATATAATACAAGATTACCGCTTTTTCGGCTGCTTCCCGTTCCTCTTCTTCCAAACGTTGTTTTTCATCCAGCTCTTTTTGTTTTAGTTCTCTTTCTGCGTCACGTTTTTTACGCTCCTCTCTTTCCTGCGCTTCCTAAAACAATATGTGAGACAACAGTTTCCAAAGAAACATGTAGTTCAAAATATACGAATATCTCGTCGAATTATCGTATGAAAACAATGTACATATATAGATTATATTACACTCAAAGTGCAATTTGGCATGGTTATTAATACTTTCCTGCTAAGCTGCCCTTAAGAGCTTCACGACACGAAATTACGTACTCTTCATCACTAAATTTAAATCCTGGGCACCACTTAATTTTAAAGTTTTTCGACTTACAGCTTCGCGATTGGCACGTTTTTCGGCTTTAGCTTGCATTTTCGCCAACTTTTTCGTTCCGATATTTTTGTCCGTTACACTGTTGCTTAGATCAAGAGTATCATCATCTTCATATCCTGCACCACTTTCTGATTCGCTATCACGAGCAACGAAATCTAAATTAATACTTCAAAATCTTTAATAAAAATATGCGTTGCACGACAGATTACTAACAAAGCTTAGATTAAGCCTACAACAATCGATATACAGCTGAATACCTAGCAGCAAAACGTTGAAAATTGCGGAAAACACACTGGTATTACTGACCTGTACGATTACAATTTACATCTTCATCATTTGTTCCAAGAACACCGCGTCTCCGCACAGGTATATTAATTCGTCGTCCTCCAACAACTATAACAAGCAACACTGCAATAAATCTTTGACACTGATGGACCAAGTGGAAAATCAGACAGCGAACACTCAAATCTGGAACTCCGGAATTAAAAAATAAATATATACTATGGCCAGGGTGCAAATGGAATTCCGGTTCCGGCATTTTTTCACCTTCCGGTTCCGGTTCCGGTAAATTTTTACCGGATTTAAAAATTCCGGTGTTATAATTTGGCCGTGTTCTTAACTTTGCTATTTTTTAAGAATCTCTTTTGAAAGTCACTTGTACTCCGAATATAAGCCATTGATGGTGGATTTCACTTCAGTCGATGACGAAAATCTAAAATACAACAAATAAAATAAATACCTATGTTCGACTAAGGTTATTTCACAAATAATAGAGCAAAAAATAAGATTAAAATGAAATTTTTCAAATTCCGGTTCCGGTAAATTGTAATTCCGGTTGCACCCTGACTATGGCCACTCAGGACCTACATCTTTAATTGCGGCTCAGCCGCCACGCATAGGTTTAATCATTTTTACGCCTGTAAGCAACACCTAAGCCTAACTTCAGTTCTAAGAGAGACTAGGAAAAGCCAAGGTCTCCGTTTTAGGTATGGTTTTCGGTTTCGTTTTAAGTTTTGTTTTAGTTGGTACTTTGAAATATAATGGGAGTGACCGAGCCACCTACAATTATTATTCATAACTGCAAGTTGCAGACATACCAATCGGTCCGGCGTTTCTCTGTGCTTCTAGTTTTTGTTCGCGTTCTTGTGCCTTGATTTCTTCAATGAGGCGTCGAGTTTTGTTTTCGTCAGTTGCTAGTTTCACAATTTTTATGACAATAAATGTCATGATAATCAATATAATTGAAACTGACAGCAAAAGTATCATATCCATCTTGCAATAATAAGAGATTATTGTTGAATGTACCTGTAAAACGCAATTATTACTGCGTATACCGGGATATATTTTGCATCCGGAATGTTGTTTCAGTCACGAATACAGAAACTTTAAATTCTCTTTATCAGTTGGAGCCCCATTGTGCAATTTATGCAACACTGGTGCTCACCCTCTTCATTAGCTGACCTCTTCTATGTCATTCTCTTGGCATTTGCCACCCCGTCTCAGTCCATGTCTCTATATTGTGCTGCGTATATCCCGTGTCACGTTGCTCTTGTCAAATCACTTTGTTGTGTGTCAAAATAGTTGCGGTTTATCTTTTCATGCCAAATTCTGTAAAACTTATGTTTGTGACAAAGTTCATTATTTCATTGTCGTGCATTATCGTGTGTGCTTTAACTATTATTTTAAGCATCAAACCCCACTTTCTAACTAAATTACTTGCGCTTGCGCTATTCCATTTCTGCCAATTCACTCCATTTTCGCCACTTTGTGCCAATATCTATAAGTCGTGTTTCTATGACCTCGTATATAACTATTTTCCCAATCCCATTCCTACGAATTCTCAGGTGCTCATTCCATTTCGCACCTTATTTCGGCCAATTTTCACACCACCCATGTCTATTGCCATATCTGCATTTGGCCATGATTATTCATTCATTGCTGATGGCTCAAGAAGTTTCTTACGTTTCATGGGTAGCTTTGCTAGTTGGAATAAACATAAATTCAAAAACTAGGAAACAAAATTTCGGGACCTGCGTAACATATGTGTGACATTTTACTACGTGCTGTGACTTATTGATTTTTGTACCCATAGACAGTTTACGTACCAGTATCGTGTGCTGTGCTCGATTGATCATTGTCGAATTTAGCGAGCTTTATCCATTTACATTGGACTTTTTGCATATGTATACTTTCCGATCGTACTGACCCCCGTTCGAAAGTTATTCATGGTCAAAGTCACAAAAAGGCGTAAAAACTTAAAACGCTCCTAACGGGCCTCAGTTCACATTATTTGTTCTGCTTACGAGCCGTATTATCAGGCCAGCGCGCTATCAACTAGCCACGCCGCCTCACAATCAACTGCTGAGTTTTTCTGTTTTTTATGCCTTGCAAGAACCTCAACATACACATGCATCTTGGTTCTTCAATGTTTTTACTGCTTCAGCATGTGAAGGCACTACATATGCATCAACGTTTTACCGATGTGCAGCATTAGCATGAGGTTTCATTTTGCCACCCGCATCCGCATGTCACACCCCCGGATTTCTACAAGGTCGTTTCTTGACCGCCAACTTATATATATGTTTGGTTCTACCGCGGCAGTTTGCCATTGCGGTCCAATCGTGGTCACCATGTTATAAGTTGGGTAGCCTAGGGTGCGGCGGTTTTCAGTTCTGAGTTCTCAGCAGCTGAAAATGAGCGACGCTCCCAGGAGGTTTCGAACTCGGTCGACAGATTATCAGTCCAGCGCGCTATCCACTGAGCCACGCCGCCTCAGAATCAACAGCTAGTTTTTATGTTTTTATGCCTTACAAGAACCTCAACATACAAATGCATCTTGGTTCTTAATCTTTTAACCGTTCTGCATATGAAGGCACTACATATGCGTCAACGTTTTATTGATGTAAAGCATTAGCATGACGTTTCATTTTGCCACCAGCAACCTTATGTCACAGTCCTTAAAATTTAGTTATAACACAGTCAATAACTCATTCAGGCTCAGTCAGTTTTAAAGCCCTTTAATATACTACATCCACCCAAGAAAAGGCTTGTTTTATAAGAAACCAATATTGCCAAAATCATACCTACAAACTGCAACTTTATTTAACATATACTAGCTATGATATTTCGGTTTAATACCCAAAAATTTGCAAATCTTAAGCCCTATTCACACATGCAAGTTTTTGCTGCGAGAACACGCTGCTGCCACTTACGCATGCAAGTTTTTCAAAAATCCTGTCCGAGAAACTTGCAAAAATCACACCCAGGAATTTAGTTCACATGTGTGAATAACCATTCAAGTTTACTGAATTTGTTGAAGCCGCTTTCTCATTGGCTAGTGAAAAAATGCAAGTTCGGCGTGCAATTTCCTGCTGCAAGTTCTCACAACAAAAACTTGCACGTGTGAATAAACACAGAGGAGCGATAAGTCGCGCGTGTAATCAATAATATTCCATTGCCCAGACAAACACATACTTGGGGATAAATTATATTCTCAGATGCATGTAGCACCAATTGATTAATTGTAAATAGGTCTTGTTGCTTTCTAACAAATAAATGACGTTAATAACAATTTACCGATTTTTTTTCCTATTTATGTTCTAGCTCTGTGCCAATCATTAGATCTGTTATTGCATTATTTTGACAGTGTGAAAACCTTTTTGACAGTGTGAAAACCTATCGCTAAATATACAGGCGCTATACGCGTTTCAGAATATGGACCAAGACTGTATTTGTAGCAGTTCCTGATTCGGAAGATATCAGTATATACAGAAGATAAGCTTGATTGGAAATACGATTGCTGCAGTAAATAAACAAAAATTATAAAAGCATGCAATTTCCATGATAATTTGCAAAACGGTTCGAGAATGAAGTTCTTCGTGTTATAATATAGCTACGTTAGCTAGGATGGTGAAACTTTCATGTTAAAAAAGTATGTTTATGCTGGTTACCGGTTTTCGTTGCATAGAGTTAGGCGTATTTTCTGGTTTTGAAAGTTTAGACTTGTCTTAAAAGTTCTTGGTTTTACAATTTAGTATTGAACCTTGTCGTATGAGAGTTATGTTCTATAATGTTTTGTATCAGATTATTTTATGAATAACAAGTGAACGGTGTACAGATAAATAATTGCTATGGCATCAATCGACAACTGTTTATCGCATCCAAGCCGACATAATTTGTCCGAGAGCAGCAGTGTATTGGAAGAAATTTATGTGACACACAAATGGCGTATCGAAAATTTTAGCGTTCACACAGAATTGTGTGCCATTGGCGATTCGTTGAGTTCGCCATATTTTGGCTCGTCCGATAATCAGTACAAATTTTTCCTACGCCTCTTTCCGATTGGCAAGGACGAAGAATGTCGTGGAAATGTGAGCTTGTATCTTCAGATCAAGGATTGTCCAACTACCAAAGTCAAATTCCGAGTTCTTTTTTATGTAGACGCGACTGATGGCCCTAAGCCATGTACACTCAATCGGAATATCGTGTCGATAAATAAAGGTTAGAGTGAAACTTCATCTTCAATAATGAAAACTGTTTATGCGTACGTATAAGTGTGACCGCCAAAAACAGCGTATTTAGATTGGAAAACATGCTAAAATTTCGATTTTACATCATTAGGGTATAATTATGCCTGTCGTTAAAAGCAACCTGGCATCGCTGTGGAGTACGAATGTATACTTTGTAGTCAATATATAGCATTGCCGCAATTTCACGAAACTCAATTGAACGTCGCATAAAAATTTCAGGAGGCATTGTGACGGCAAGCCGATTTTTCTCTGTTGACACACTGAAAACACAAGCCAGTCGCATGGTACCGGACGACTGTTTGCATGTTGGATGTGATCTCACTATTTACGGCGAAACATTGTGTCGGTTGAAAAAATCAACAAAGCCTGAAATACCGCTCGGATCATTGCCATCGAATTTGGAACGCATTTATCGCGATGAAATTCATACAGATTGTCGTCTTAATGTGGGCAATCGTGTGTTCAATGTTCACAAGTGTATACTGTGCGCAAGGTAGTGACACTGACTGAGATAAAGAAGTTCCACCGGACATGGATGGGCTTTTCGGTTAAAGACCGAGGCCTGACGAGACGGGTTAAGAAATGTCTCGGTCTCGGTCAATTTTTGGCCATCACCAAAAAAACATAAAATTTTCAAAATATATTATATATTTCTACTATTTTTCATAGTTTTATTGTGTTTTTCAGAATATCTGCTCGTAGTCGTAATTATTGCTTAACCACGAAACGTTATAATTTCACAGAAAAATTTTAATCATTAGCCATCACTTCAACAATACAGTCATACATTTGCTGAATCCTCGATTTCTGGTCTCAGTTCCAAATCACCGAGACTAAAAAAGCGTGACCAACACTGAGACCTGTCAAAGACGGACACTTGCCGAGACCGAGACCGAGGTATCTAATTCCTGTACCAGCATGCCAACACGGAGGAACAGGAATTTTTTTACGGTTTTGTTCAAATTATTCATAATCATTTTAATATTGGAGACTTTAGTTTTGAAAAATTTGTTAATAAGATGTTAAAATAAAAGTCTGGTACGTATGTTTTCGCCAAACTTCATGATGAAATTTGCAGAAAATAACTTAAGATACTTTTTGGCTAGCTTTCTAAATACGCAGTAGAACAGTGATTCTGGGATGAACATAACATATACTAATTGAGCGAAGCAAAGGTCGCAGTTTCGCGAAGCGTTTTATGTTTGTACGGGGGGGGGGGGGTGGGAAGGTGAATATGTCCGTCCGAAAAGAATCTCAAGAACCGTTGAATCGATATTGACAAATTTTTTTTGTTTGAAAGCCAATTATCCCGGAGTGTTAACCTCGATTGGCGTTTTAAAATTTCAAGCCGTAGGGTGGATGTCCGTCAGTCTGTTCGTCCGAAAAGAATTTGCGGAACGGCAGAACCCATTTTGATTAACTTTTTTGTTTGAAAGCCAATTATTCTGGAGTGTTAACCTCGCATTGGGGTTTTAAAATTTCAAACCGTTTATTAGCTACAGGCTAATTTGCATAATTGATTTAGCCTGAATTAGGACTTTTTCCAGTATTTCACTAATTATTACGTACTGTTACAAGGAATTCCATTTCAGTGCTAAAGGGTTGTTGGGCATGGGGAATCTGAATAAATTGTTTACAAACCTCCATAACCGATAATTGAATAGTTAGCTAGTAGCTAATTTGCATGTTAGCATAACTGATAAGCCTAAATTAAGATTTTTTAAAATACGTATTTCACTAATTTTTATGGTTGCAAACAATCTAATTTTGGTAGTAAAGGGTTTTTGGGTGCGAGGAATCTGAATAAATTATGTGTAAACCTCCAAAGCCGATAATCAAATAGTTAACTAATAGCTAAATTACATGTTTGCTTAATTGATAAGCCTGAATAATGACTTTTTGAATTATTTCACAAATTATTAGGGTTACTGAAGGGTTTTTGGTGCGAGGAATCTGAATAAATTGTTCACAAACCTCCAAAACCGATAAATGAACAGTTAGGTAATAACTAATTTGCATATTAGCTTAATTGCTTAAGTGTGTTCGAGCTTCGCTCAATAATACATGTAGTTCCACTACGACTGGTTAAGTATATACCAGAGTTCAACCGGCATTCCTATAAAAATTCAATTCCTGTTCCTGTTCCTGCATTCAAAGATGCAGGAACCGGAGCTTTTACGGTGTTGTGACAAATTATTCGCAGTCATTAAAAAATTAAAAACTTTGTCTTTGAATAAACTTTATTTCTTAACGAGTGTTTTTCCGATTAGTTCAATTTTGTTAATGACCTGTTTCTGACATGGTTTCGCAAAACTTGATGATGAAATAGTTCAAAATTCGCTTTATTTATTTTTTCAAATTTTTCTGAAAACTCCAACAATAATTCGGCGATGAAAATCATTTCAAATTCCGGTTCCCGTTCCAGTTCCTGTGTACCTTGAAGTTCACTTCCTGTTCCTGTTCCGGCAAAATTGAGTTCCTGTTGGAACCCTGAATACATAGTAGAATAAACTTCGGTATGTGAAAAGTGAAATGCATGGGCTCTGAAATTTAAAATTGTTCCGATTCCTATATAGTTCAGTTACGCTTTGTACCCTGTTAAACAGCTTAGTTTTCCCTTTGCATGCATAATATGCTTGTGATTTTTTTCGTAGAAGTCCCGTTTATTTCCTCCAATTGCGCTCTCCCTGTTATTTTCAGCACCATCACTGTAAACACAAAAATATCTACAATTTCCAGATTTTTGTGTATAATTTACACGCCACAGTGAGGGGGGCTTACCCTCCACTTGCCAATAGCCCAGGGAAACCCCATTATATATAGCTGTAACAAATACTCCAGTTGTTTGACGCACACGAGTTTTCTCATTTTTACCGGATCTTTACCATTAAAATTATAGAAATTATCAACATTAGATTCTTAAAACAGTGTATTAGTTTTCAGGAGTGCAGTGTTCAATGCGATGTTTCAACATGAAAATATGCTAGAAGCGTCTGCTAATATAGTGAACATCGATGACATTCACCCAGATGCAATGGATGCCATGTTGCTGTTCATGTACACCGACGAAGCGCCTCAAGTAATACGCGGCTAGTGACAGTTATTAGCAAGGGTTTTAAAACATGTCTGCTAACGGAGCGGTTTAGTGTTTAATAGTAGACATGTCACGGGGCCCAAGATTTTAGCCGGAACCCGAACCATGGATTTTAGCCAGGGCCCGAACCATGGATTTTACACGGGGCCTGACCAGCAAAATACACCAGTCTTCAAATTTTATGTACCTTTTGCGTAAACGTGTACCTGGGAGCACGGTACCGTTTTTATATATCGGGTCACGCAACATTTTCATGATACAATCATGCTGTGAAGTTATTGTTAATGCGTTTATACACTAAATTTTTGAAGTGTTTGTTCCTGTTCCGGCAAAATTTAGTTACTTTTGGAACCCTGCCACTGTCTATAGGTATAAAAATAAAAACCCAGCTGCAAAAATTTTATGAGACCATTTCTTACATCAATCTATTCGTAATAAAAAAATTTCGCCTCAAAATGTGACCAAAACTCAGCTTTTTCACAACTCATGTTTCGTGTTCGTATTCCACATATTTATAATTCGATTCATGTTTTGTGAAACTTGCTAAACTGGCTAATGAAAATGCAAACAGGCGAACAACAGCATATTTTATTTTGCGTTATAGTCAATTAGCCGTAACTCGGTGATGCAATATTTTTGCAATCCCTGATCGTGTGTCTGTTACCTGCGAAAAGTAGTTCTTTTTGGAGCCCTGACCTACAGATTTCAACGGTATGTATTCAGTAATTTTATATGACTAGGCTCATTTATTAACCTACTGGCGCTTATCCGGTATTACTGGTGTTTGTGTATATACTAGCCAACTTATGTTCTGTTTCAGGTTAATGCGATGGCAGACAAAATACTGCCTGCCGCTGACAAATATGGAATCGACCGACTTCGTGCTCAGTGCGAATCTATTTTGTGTCAAGTATGTTAATTTTCATGAGTTTTAAAGTATGTTGCCTCAAGCAGTACAGCATGTATTTAATTTTCTCATCACCTATATTTTTCAGTGCGATTTCTCTACCGCTCGGATTGCAAAATTGTTTATACTTTGTTATTAGCTATTTGTAATTATATATCCCAGGGTTCGACCGGATATGCGGCTCCAGTAGGAAATCGACACCCTGCTCCGGTATTATAACCTGCCGGATACTTGTTCTGAACATCTTCAAAAAAATTACGCCAGTACATCTTCTGCTGAAATGTCGCAACGCAACTTAAAATTATACAGAACAATGCATGATTTTTTGGTACATCTATGTAAAGTAAACATTGAAATGTTTCATGAATTTATTTATCTAGATGAGCTTCGATATACGTCATCGTTTGCATTTCTAGCTCTATTGATTACCGCCGTTATAAAACTTTATACGATACACTGTTTCATATATTAACAAAATTTTAGCAATATATACTATCTTTTAATTTGCATTCGTTTATAAAATATGCTTTAACGTTGCCCAAAATACATAATATGTGGGGTGTGGCATTTCAGTTTTAGTCAAATAGATACATTTACTCAACTGCTGTAAGTCGTGTTTCAGAATTTGACGATAGGAAACGTTTGTTTACGGTTGAAATTAGCGGATATGTACAGCGCTGAAAGTCTTCGTCGGCATACAACCGATTTCATTCAAAAGCATTCGTGGGACGTTCTTGAGTCACAAGGCTGGGCTGAGTTGGAAACGGAAAATCCTCGGCTTGCAAATGATGTTCTCAAACAAATCATTATTGCTAGTTCATCTGCAGCACGTGCGCGCGGTGGCATTGGTGGCAATGGTGTCGCGTCCGGAAATAACTCTTTAGCAGCAACAGCGTCTATTAGTCAACATTCCGCAAATACGAGCACTAATAATAGCCCGGATATTGTTCCGCCAGGGCCTGGTGGCGCTCCTGGTCGGCATGGTGGAGTTGGCAACAATGGTGAGCATTTGCCAGCAGCTTTAGCGGCAGTTGCAGCAGCTGCTGCTGCGTTAGTTCACCCCCAAATTGGTCCTGTTGGGCAGCAAGCGGCACCTTTACCCGCCATACCCCCTCATGATAATCTAAGCAGTGGGGCGCAGCTCAATGCAGGTGTTTCGTCATCGTCACGCCAGCAGGCACTTCGTTGTCCGGATCAGTGTGGATCTGCCGCCCAAGTGGTTGTATCAGCAACTGGGAGCAACGGACCGTCTGGGCCAGCGCTTGGCAGTGCGGCAATATCGTCTCTTGGTTACACCGCAGCTGCGTCGTCTATCCCAGCGGTTGGACTGCACTCACGGACGAACCAGGTTCCTCTTTCAGCTTCGGTCTCTGGGGTCAACCCCGCAGTTTCAATGCCTACCGGTGGGTCAGTAAGTGTGCCGTCTCCTCAACAACAACAACCTCCAGGATGCTCTAGTGGCCTGGCGGGCTCGTCTAGTTCGAGTGTTGCTGTGTCTGGCGCTGCCGCAGCAAGCATCCCCTGTCATCATAGTCATGATACAAGAGATCGAAACCAAGAACCGGCGAGTACAACCGGCAATAATAGCAACGGAGAGCCACCGGCAAAACGAAATCGGGTTTGAATTTTTAAATATTCACTCTTTGAAATTTAAATCTCACCATTCAAACATATTCTTGTCTAAAAAAATTAAGATTTCTTTGGAATTATATAGGTAAATCCTGTAGTCATATTTGTGCATGTTACGTACTACGTTTGTATGACTGTGTTGGTTCGTTCTTCTTATTATGTTATGTTGTTTTTCTTGATACGGTTTAACAGAATAGTTGAATTTTAACTTGTCTCATCATGTTTTGTCTGGTATAAAACGCGAATTCTGTTACTGGTCTATTGTTAGCTTGTTGGCGGAATTCTGTAACATTCTTGTGGTGTTTCCTGTATTGTATCAGAGATCAACCGGATATCCAGTTACGGTGTAATATCGGGCTAAAAACATCAGGTAAAATTAATATCCGGTCGATCTCTATTGTTTATGTACATGTATGTACGTCTCCGATAGTATGATGTGTGTTGAATTTATTAAGAAGTAGACGAGCTGAAACGGTTTTGAATGTGATATGCAACAAGCAGTGATCGTAACAGTTTCAAACGAAAACAGTTGAAATGATTAATGCCTGAATGAAGCGAATGCGGTTATGAGTTTAAATACATAATGTAATGTAATATACATGCCAGTATAGTCTTCAAACAACTTGCTTGTGGAGGAGTTTTTTGATCATTTTACTATGTCAAGTTGTCTGGCGTATCGCACTGTTTATCGAAATTTTCATTCAAAATTGCACGTGTTCGTGTAGCTTCTCTTAGTTTGAATGACAGGATAAAGTTAAATGCTGTTTAGTGTTACTCTGTTTATCTTATTTACTGTTGCTTCTTGGGCTGAATCCAGTATTCTAAGTACTGTGTTTGCTACAAAATTAAATGTTTTTTACTCAAGCACCTGCGTAGTGTGTTAAAACGTGGCTGACCTTTGCAAAAAACTTTAATTTTATTAACAATGGTGAACTGAAACGGATTTATCTTCATGTTTGGTGCCTTTTCAACAGCTGTTATTGCTATTCTGGAACTTTATTGATTGGATTTATCGTACAACAGCTCAGGTAGGAGTCCATTTTCAGATTGTGTATTTATGCAGTTAATGTTTGGCGGGTGTCAATTTTAAATAATTCGGTGTCCTTTATTTCAGTATTTTTTTGAACTTGCATGTATTATATGAGAAGTAAAATGGTTCTCTTTGTGTTAATTTGTGAACAGCGAACATTAAAATTAATATTACTCAGCTTGTGCAAGAACTCTGTTGGTTTGAATGCCATTTCGCTTATGATTGAGTAGAGTCTGCGTAGAACACTTTGGTAATGTTATTATAACTCATTAGGTAGGCGCTTGGTTAGTGTATCATAGTCACCCGAGTAGAATGATAGTGACATTTACATTGCTTCAGACCAGTTTTAAGTTTCCACGTGGGTAAACCAGGGTGCCACCGAACAGAAGGCCAATTTTTTGGTGTGGGGGTCAGTTCAAAATTGGCGGAGTTCCTGCCCCGGGATCAAAAAATTTTAGCGTACTTCGAAACAATGTGATCATAAAGTTATTGATACGGTAAGTTGTACATCTTGGGGAATTCTCCACGGTAAACTGCGTTCTTTACCAAGCGTCCCGTAGGTTCTCTTACATGCATAATTTGCAACATAATGCATGTTAAAGAGTTCATTGCATTCTCAAGCGCCTGCACAAGATGTGTGGAGAAAGCAGATCTGGGCGATAACTGCTTTCAAGAAGGTACCCGTACATGACCTCACAATTGCTAATTCAATGCTATACTTCCTAGAGTCACGACGGAAATTTTTCTTGAAATTTTTATAAAATTTATCACTGTTTTGACCGTTTATACAACTGTGCTAACCAAGCTGCTCAATAAAAATCGAAATAAAAAATTTCAAAAACTCGCGCGAACGGGGAGAATGTAAAGTAAACGGGTGTATATTTTATTTAGTACTCACGCTCATGTGTAAACGAAACGCATAATTATTTTCAAACAAGAGATTACGCACGACACTGCTACACGAAAACTTGGCTGATGCCGGGGTGGGGTTGAAGATTCTTACCCCGTGCCATCCCTGAAAATCTATAAATGACACGGGGTTCAACGAATTTCCGCGCCTGAAATCTTTAGCGAAACCAAACTACTATTTCTTGGCTTATCAGGAGGCAGACTTCCAGTAGCAACCCGATCGTTATAGACTTAAGCCTAATCAGTTACAAGTTGCGCAATACTTAAAATTAGGTATAATTTCAAAATTTTGATAGATTGTGCAATCAGAATCGGAGCCCATGTATAGAAGATTTCTACTGGGCTGTAATAGAGTCAGCTTAAGCTTTAGTCTTACTTTTTTGCTTAGGCGTAGGCTTAGGAATAGGCTCATGCTTAGGCTTAGGAATATGCTTATACTACTGTTTCGGTGCTGTTCTATACATGGCCGGAATCGGGATCGGATCTCGTTTTGAATCGGAATTCCGGCCGCATCCTGGCTTCTAAATTGTAAATTCGTTTGTAGAGATTGCGCATGTCGTAGGTCCAGCCGTAATTTAGCCCAATTCCTAATTGAGCTAGTCCAGGACGTAATTACAGCTTGGGCTAGCCCGTGGCGTAATTCTTTCTATACGACAAGTGTACTCCTCGTAGCCCTAGCCGTAATTTAGCCTAATTCCTAATTGAGCTAGTCCACGGCGTTATATAGTTACGGCTTGGGCAAGTCCACGGCGTAATTCTTTTTATGCGACGCTTGCACGCCTTGATATTCTTGACTACATGAATCCCATACTGAAATACGATTGGCTGATTCGAATGCTCTTTTCTGATACTGTAGTGACCCGAATAAGTGGGGGGATGATATTTATTTGGCCACTCTTATTTATTTTTAACCCACGCTCCGCCATCCTTCGTTACTGTTATATATTCGGTACTGCAACTTTCCGCTGAATTAAACGTTTATTTGTCTTGCGTCAATAGCTTGAGCGATAATGCAAGGTTATATTTGGAATTTACTTTGCTTTAAACTGTCGAACTCAAATTACTTCGGCCTGGAATCCTTTATGTGCTACAATTAGGAATAATTGACATTTATGAACTCTAATTAGGGTTTAGTGACTCTATCTGCTTACGGACTCTTATTAGGGATACGGACTACAATTGATTCGGACTTAAAATGGGGACCCCCTCTTATTACACCCCAGTTATTCGGGTCGATACAGTACATTCTTTAATCCGCTAAACAATCTTCACACATTTTTCTGTTTCTATTTTTAATTCACAGCGTTAATTAACTTTGACTACGAAATCGCAGTACATATGCGAACATTATGAAATAGGCTATGGCTTTTGTCCACTTTCTCCGCATTTATAATTCGTTTAGACAGAAAACGCAAAGCTTTATCAGCCATGATTCTGCCTTAGGCTTGCCCCAGTCGTAATTCCGCTTTGGACTAACCCAATTCTGAATTAGACTGAATTGCGACTTGGGTTACGACATATATACTAAGGCATGTCGGCATCCGGCATAAACAAAAATATATTGCATCAATCGGTTGAAGTTAATCTTAACGACGAATTAGTGGTGAATGGCGTGTTACATTCAATAGATCCTGAAACATCATCTGTGTTTGTTGTTCGTGAAAACGAAATTGAGTTGGTTTTAGGAGCGGAAATTCGGTACATATGCACTACAGGAACTAAATTTTGCCGGAACAGGAACAGAAAAATGAAATGAATTTCTTTGCAGAAACCGGAATTTGAATTCATTCATCACCGAATTACTGTTGGACATTTTAGAAAACTTGCCAAAAAATCGCTTAAGCGAATTTTCAGCTATTTCTTCTTCAAGTTTTGTGAAAATATAACAGAAACAGTTTATTAACAAAATTGAAGTAATTGCAAAAACACTCATGTCGAAATAACAATTTGTGAAAGAGAAAGTTTCCAATATTTCAATGATTAGAAATAATTTGCCACAAAACCGTAAAAAATCCGGTTCCTGCATCTTAGAATGCAGGACAAGAACCAGAACAGGAATATGAATTCCGGTTGAACTCTGATAATTACTGTCGTCAGAAAATTTGTTTTTTTCTTCTGCTCAGATATATTTGGAAATGTCATGTAAAGGTCGTGATTTTATATTATCTGAAGCTGTGATATTTATAAAATTTGTCTGAAAAATTTTGTTTGAAATGATTTAGGTATAATATATCTTATTTTGTTTTATAATTTTTAGAACCGTCGATGCTGTTCCTAGTAAGGGTGACCAAAACGAAAAGTTGTGCCAATATGTTGATAACCAGCTAAGGAGTAGCGGAAGTTCCAGTATTCCGGAGTATTCAGGTGAATATTAGTTGATTTGTTGGCCCATGTTTTATTCAGAATTTCGAGCATAATCAGGAAGCTTAAGTTTAACTTAAATGAACCCTAATTTTTACACAACTTCTATCAACACTTGAAGTGACTATGAATCGCGTGGGTTAATCTGGTATTAAGGCTTAATGCGATAACATATGTTCGAAAAGTTATGTTACATAACTCTCTGAATACTGCTGGTGCAAAATTTATCTATGACAAACCGAGGTGAAAAACCGGAGCCGGAAGTCAACATATTTTTCCGGAATTTCAGGTAAAGCAAAATTAGGTTTTGTGAAATTTGCTAATTTTAACAATATTCTCCGAAAAGCTACCAAAAAGTGCTTAAAACTATCTTTTGGAAAAATCCCAGCAGTTAAAGCCTTTAAAAGTGCCGCGTTGGTTACAAACAAGTTGGTAGAATTTGCTAAACACAACTCTTGTAAAGGAAAAAATTCAGAACCGAACTGGCCGAAACCTCCGCAAAAATTTTGCAAAGCCGGACACAGGCGTATGGTCGTACCCGACAAGTACTACAATATCCGCAACATGTGTACTATGTTAAATAAGCAATTTAACTTCATCTTAGCCTTAGGTATATACACTAATGTTGAAGTTATAATATTGAACGGTGGTTATTCTATTTCAATTTTAGATCGTGATGTTTGAATAATTTTTATAACTTTCAAATTGTCCAACTTAGTTTGTATTTTGAGGATTTTAAACTTGATTTGCAGATAGCGAACTTATGGCTAGGCGCAATCGTATAAAGCTTTGGATCACTCAGAATCGAATTCCATGCCGTGAAGCTAGCGATTCTACTTCTACACAGTCGAAAAACATGAACATTGAAGTAGCAACGCCTTTACAACTTTTAAATGGCGCAGCCATACTTCATCCACCGTATCATGAGGACAATATTGAGTGCAGTAATGAAATTGTAATGGCTCGTTTAAGGAATGTTATTGTTAGTTTACCTAGCCAATAACATGGTATAAATTTATTATTAGCTTGTGTACACATGTATATGGGCCACGGCAGTGTTATCGTCCGTCGCCATGTGAGCAATTCTCGCACGATGCCGGACAGGGGCGTCCACACACAGCTGTAGCGCCTTGTTTTTTTCATAAAATAGCGCAATTCTACGTTTACATATGAGAGTTCCGAGTTCAACAATGAATATAGGCTCTTATAGCTTATAAGAACTCAAACATTAAGTTAGAAAATCCGGGTAGGTGTGTTAAGCTTTCACATCTCAGTTACAGGCAGGGATGAAGTTTTTCTTCGGACGCTAGTGTCAAAGTCCAAGATAAAGATATATAACATTTTGAAACATTTTCATTTTTAAGTTGATATGTGTAGAGCGTAGATCTTTGGTTAAAGCGTAGGCTCTACTGTTTTCTTCATTGTTTCAATAAGTTTCAGATATCTTATTTTATTGTTCTAAATATTAAGCATAATGTTTTTTCATTTTCTTTGTATTTTGTTTTGTTTATACCTTAATAAAAATAGTTGTATTCGGTGATGTGTGAGTACTTGAATTGTCACCGTCTTGAGCGGTTATTGCACACAACGACGTGTGAGAGTTTTCCATTTATCATTT
This sequence comes from Enoplolaimus lenunculus, assembly GCA_030248215.1. Classification (NCBI taxonomy): domain Eukaryota; kingdom Metazoa; phylum Nematoda; class Enoplea; order Enoplida; family Thoracostomopsidae; genus Enoplolaimus; species Enoplolaimus lenunculus. Next base: position 36,396 of record JASANG010000160.1, read on the forward strand.
CACAGGAATATAGCATTTTTTCACTGCAAGAGATGATGTCAAATTGGCTCTCTCCGAAATAGGATTTTCCACGTACACAAACTGGGTCAAATTCGACACACTGAGTAGGACAATTGACTCTGGTGGAGTCGAATTTGACTTACTTTGTGCACCTCGAAAAGCCCAATGAGCTTACAAGTAAACCTAAACAGAAAAATTAATCATGCCCCTAATCTTTATATGGGCCAGAGCTCATAAAAATAAGTTAACGTAAGCAGATGGGTATGTCTGAAATAGTTTTCTTACAAAGAAGTGAAATATTTTGGCTTATTTGATTAGATCTGGTTACAAATATAATTTGTAATATTGCTATGGAAGAGGCAGCGGAATGCCCGACGTGTGGATCAAACGAATTTGATTGTGTTGATGGTTTATATTATTGTAGTGTGTGTCAAACTCAATCGCAGGTCGGTTCATGAGTATTCAAAGTGAATAATTGGATGGAAGAAGCGCCACATTGTCAGTAATCGGATGGGAACGTTTTAGTCTGAGTTCAAGTTAAACGTTCTACCTTTAAATATTAAATTATATAGTTTATAATGATACGTCAAGATTAATTACACGTCTTGGCATCCATCAAGCGATCAAAAAAATATTCCTAGATATAATGTGTTTCGCATAATATATTTAACTCGTTTTTGATGAAATTGTGTGGTTATAAAATGATAATCGCGGTTGTCGGATTTAGCTCTTGGCTTCTATCCAAATGTCAATGTGTTGAAAGAGTGTATTTGGTTTGTACTTATAACTTTGGCAAGTTTCATTGAAAGGTTTAAAATTCTAAAATCTTAGTTAGCGTATATATTTTACAATAATATTTTGTTGTAGGGTTTTCGCCAAGTCGAAGAATCGTTCACGGCACAGTTGGGAAAGAAAACTGCGAAGAAGCAAAAACAAGCAGACAAGGCTGGCCAAAGTGCTCCATTCGGTATGTTTAATTGCAAAATGTTCATATAGATTGTATGTTTAAGGTAATTTTAGTGATGTGACGATAGCAAATGTTTTTGACTATGCCGATTCTTATTTTGAAATTGTGTGGACGCCGAACCGATGCCGATGTGCGATGTTTAAAAAACTGATAGTATACTACATTACATAATTGAAATACTGATGACTTAAACCTTAACGGCCACAACGTTTTTTATGAGAAAGGTTTATCCTCATCAGACTCACTGATATACGACTCACTGTTAACGCAAAAAGTATTGGTAAAGAATCGACAATTTTTTGCAGTGCTGATACCTATATTCAAGAAAAGTTGCGAGATTACCGATGCCGATTGGTTAGGCCATCCTTACTGTATTTCCAAGCTAAACAGCACTGCCCTTCGCGAAAAATCTGTGAAGGATGACCTGGTGTTCGAACCCGCGACGTGGGGGTACAGGTCCGTCACTGTAATAACCAGCTTGAGTGAGCGCAGAATTTTTGGATGCCTAAGTTTAAATTATTGTTTGGCTTTGTTCAAAAAGTTGCAAATTGCCATTAGCCAAAATTGTGTGAAGCGTTGGCGGACAACAAAGTTTAAAAACTTCAAAGACAGCTTAATGTGTTTATAACAATACGTAATTCGGCGTGCTTCAACGGATGCTTAAACTGTTATTTGTTTAGATTTAAATACATTTAAGATAGAAGACAAAACTCGTAGAGACTCTAAATATGACCGTGATGTTTATAGAGCCAGCAAAAGTATGTATTTATGTTGTACGGCTAGTGGTAACCTCGATTCTCATACAGAGAACCAAACTATCATTTCGGGAGAGGGTAACCTCAAATAAAACTTTTTGCTGGCGAGAAAACATTTTGACGTCTAGTAGCCAGCAGCTAACTTGTATATGTTTACTTTTATCATCCCTTCAAAAATTTCGGAAATATCCTCCCTTATATACGCCCTCCTGTTTGTTAAACTTATTTCAATCTGATCCAGAAGTTGTATATATATATATATATCTTTTTTGTTTTTATACCATTAATGTTTTCCAACTGGTTTTATATGTATCTCGCTCTTTCTTTTTTATAATTTAGCGGACATACGTGATATTGTTGGTGGCAATGTTGAAGGATACAGCGCACTTACAAGCCAAGTCATACAATGTCTTATTGAATTTGGTGCTGATGAATGTATTAAGGTAAGCTATATGTAGTTTCTTCAGTTTACCCAGTTTTGCAGTTTTGGCGAAGTAAGTATAAGCAAAATGAACAAGGTGTATATTAGTTGTATATTGTGCTTGGACTTAAAAACTTTGAAACGGCTGTTTAGAGGGTGCCATTGTTTAAACGTGATGTAGCTCGTGGTAGTTTTAAAATGTTAACAAAAAATTAATGAATTTTTAAGCTGAGTAAGGTGTAAGAAAATTTTTCGATTGTTCTCGTAGTAGTCGTCCAATGGTTTTTTTATTTTTATAACGGTACCTTAAAGAAAACAATTTGTAGTAGTTTTTGGACGTTAAAAGGTTGTACATGAGTGACAACAATGTTTAGACAAAATTTCATATTCTCGACTCATGGTAATTTAAAAAGCGATAAGCGATTAAACGCTTTCTGTGTTAGTGTTTGGTGTATTAGCCATTTTGGATCAGTAGTTTAAAAATTAAAAATTCTAAAACTTAGGTTTAATTTTCGGAGCAGTAGAAACACAAAGACGTTAAAGCGATTGAAAATGACGTAAAATTTTAAGTATACAATTCTACTAGAATTTGTGGATTTTATATGAAGACGTTTTGAAGGATGAAGCATTATGGTTGTTTGCTCGTTTGTTACAAGTACTTGGTCTATTGCCGCTTCCGGATCACGCCGATAATAATTTGCGTGAAGCACGCAAACTAATACAAGCTAAAAAGTGAGTCATGTATTGAATGTTGTTTTTACACTGTCCTAAAATAACCGAGCCTTGTGCCTTTTATATACACCACTGCCTGAAAATCTCTGATGCTTCTGGAGTTGCGACTAATCAAAATGCAAACTCGAACCCACCGGACACTGAATCTTTTGGAATCGGAAGCCGGATCCCGACCCGGACTCGGACCTTTCCCAATTGAATCCCTGACCGGGCCCGCAACATGATGTTTCACGCACAATCTAGGCCTAAACTCGTAACTCGCAGTTTCTACTAATTTCGTCATATTGCAGATTACTGCTACAGACATTTTAACAAAGGAAACTGAGTAAAAAACAGTAGTTAAGGTTTTCGCAATACTGGCGCTGCTGTATGTTTGATTAAAGTTCAATATGTCTGTCTGAAAATTAAATGTAGTTGATATTCAAATCTGTTTCCGGTACTGTTATCAAGTATAACTTTATACTTAAGTATTTAGCCAGTTTTGCGTTTTTAACAGCTTGCTTAAGTAATGTACTTAAGTCATTGGCTAAAATTGTTCTGCTACAAGCTACACAGTTTTAGCATACTCTTTTCGGTGTTAAATTCACATTGCATGTGCAAGGTACATACTTTTATAATACAAAACATAAAACAAATGTTATCTTGTTCTTTTTTGTGACTCTGGCACAAAGTAACTTGTTTGTTTTTAGCCAGAAAGGTAAATAGTTACGTAAATCAGTGACTTTTGTAAGTGGTTACAGAATTTTAAGTAAGTACTTGACCTTTTATAAGTAAGTTTTTTCAGGACCAGGCAGTATTATCCTTGCTCTGAAATTTAATACATAAATCATTGTTACTATTACGCAAGGAGAAAGAATTAAGCGGCTTATATAGCACTATATGAAAATTTTATTCTAAAACCTCCATTAGCCACAAAAACAAATAGAGTGTAATTTAAATTAAATATACTATATTTTATCGTTTTTAACAAAATGTTTTTTGTTGGTATATGAATGTAGTTATTTGCATTTTTCAAATATGTTGTTGATTTAGCTCTACTTTCGTGTTCTCAGCAATAGTAGCATAGTAATAAAACTACAATGACGAATTGGTACACGTTTGTTGCAGAATGTGTTTGTCTGGTGCTTATAATCGAGTTACAAAAGCGGAGAAAGGGTATGATTTTTCAAAAGGTATGTACATAATGATGGCCCTGGCCAAAATTGAGTAAAACATAGTGCATTAATTATTGTGACTGCGTAATGCTTAACGAAGATATTAAATACTTTGTTCAAGTGATAAAAGTTTAACACGTTTACCTACCAAGATATTTAATGTACTAAAGTTTTTGGAACATAACACCACGTTCGTATTTTGGTAGAAAGAGAATATACGATTTGTGTTTTGAAGGTTTACAGTTTTAATGCTTGTTAAGCAAATAATGTTTTGTTGAATTCGTGTATTCGCATCACCCAGGATACACCGCAGATCGTTGGTAAGCAGCAGTGTGACAGAGAGACCGGCCTCTTTTATTTTTGAAATTAGAAGATATTGCATAACATAGAATTTTAAAACTTTATAAAAAAATTAAAATGTTGACTTTACAAATTATTACATTTGCGTTTGGCTTATCGTTCGATTCACTCGCGAGGTTTCTTGCACCTTAACGAAATTTCGCGTGTAGCAGTTAGTTCTATGTACTAATCTCAGAGATGTCCCTGGAGCGGATGCATATGGTGCCTTTAACAGAGCCAAAAAATCAAGTTACGTATTGCTTCCACGTGACAAAATTGATAGTGTTTACACACGATCATGGCAACGGTCCCGGTTAAAATCCATCTCCAGTGCTTCCCCCGGACATTTCTATTACGCACTGAAATATTTTCATTGTCACAGGCAGGAAATTTCAGAGTACATAGGAGATCATCAGGATGGCAGTGTAAATCGCGACGCAATTGCGAACGGCGTCAAAATAATTTTTGGGCCTCGTACACCTTTGCTGATAGCGTATTTGGCGTGTTGTCGGTGTGGAGTCGATATTCTTTGGACCGATATTTTCAGGTGAATTCACGGACACACCAACTGATCCCAAAGAGTATGTCTCGGCATAATTTCACTAATATTAGATTCACAACAGCAGAAGTTAACGGTGAGGCAAACCGGGGTATAGTATAAGTAGGGAATAAAATTGTGACATTGGTATACGCAAGTCATTATGTAAGGTGCAAATAATTTCAGATGGGATGTCTGGTATCAAGCATTATCAGATAGGAGACGTGTTTTGATGAGCGGTGAGAAAAATTTATGCAAGTTTGAACGATATCCCAAGTATATGCCAGATGGGGTAAGTGTGTATGTCTGAATGAAACACAGTACGTACTGTGTTTTACTTCTGGTCTTAAAATTGTAGTTTGATGTAAAATCTGGATTTTGATTCGTCTGAACTATTGTTTAGAATTTATATTTCTATAAAAAATAACTAGTACGGAGCAATGAAACATGATTGTACAGTCTCGGACAGAATTAAGTGCGCAGTAATCTCAATGCGTGCGCGGTGGCGGTTTTATAATCGCGTTTGAATTTTCTTTGCTGTAATCGCGTTTTTATCAGCGATTTGACATTTAATACTAGGCAATCGCGGCTGCAGTGACGGTTATGGTCGCAGTAACCACGAGCAGTTCAAAACGCGTTTGCGAATGATTGCGCTCACAAAACGACTGTTCGCGATCAAAGGCGCGATTTGGAACACACCCCCGCGATTGAATTTAATTCTGTCCGTAGCTGTACGTTTTGTATTGACAACTTTTATCTGCTAACTGAAGTTTGAGCCATTTGATTAGTAAGTGTACTGAATAAAAGTGTCAGTACGGAAACATAGAATGCCAACACTGGTTATTGCAGATTTATCGTAACTTTGTATAATGATCCGACTATAGGCCATTACCATCTATAATTCAGGACCTCCTGGCGCACACAGCTTTGAACACCAAGCAGAAAGGTAGCCTTGATTTTAAAACCCGTGTGTCACGTTCTGCAAAAGTTTGGCAGAAAATATTCTGTTTGGATTCAGACTTAAAAAGTTTGTGAAAATTGCTGTACAAAAATTACAAAACAATTGACACCTCACAGTGTGGTACCGAATCCACAATTTGACTGAATTTGAATCCCGACCTACATTTTGTAAATTTCTGATATATCGATAATTTGTTCCAGAGTGCGAACGCAATGAAGCCGCACAACTTTTAAACGTTGATATAATATTGTACCTAGGGGATCGATCGGATCCGAGGTCCGGATCCGGGCCGTATCTCTGCAATTTTTAAGATCCGTATCCGAATCCGAATCCGGTAAAATAAACTACCGGATCTCCGGATCCTATATTTGATATACAAACAAAAACATACCAAAATTGTTGTATGTATTTCAACTATGCGTACGTAATCTAATAAGCACTGTGTGAGCATTAATGCTCTGTTGGAATGTCAGGTTAATGACATCCACGTGGAGACCTGTGTTGTTGCGGAAGAAGAAGAAACATAAAATTTTTTAAAGACTTCTTTTTTTAGTTGCTGCAAGTTTTGTTGACTAATTTTGCAAAAGAATCAGTTGAACTTTTTCTATTTTATATACATTAGGTATTGAAAAATTATCCAGCTAGTAGGATCCGGATCCGGGCCGGATCTGAATTTTAAGATCCGGATTCGGATCCGGTAAATGCAAAATTTTGGATCCGGTCGTTCCCTAATTGTACCCGATATAGTTGTGTGGTTTGTGAGCCGAAACAGAAATATTGATTCATATGACTAGTTATTTGATTCATATGACTAGTTATTTAAATTTTTAGTGTTTAAAAATGTAAGCATAATAGTGTTGCCGAACATTGTTGGATTTGGCTTTTGGATTCTGTTTTTCTCACAAACGAATCCAATTCCGAACCGCCAATATTGGCCGACTCCGAACCAGTACTTCTGTTGCCACCATGGGACATATATTCCCCTGGATACATAGACGACGAGCGATGTTAAAATTCTCGACGATGGCAAATTTTAGCATAACAAGTGACCACTGTTATGTTTGCAGCTTGAAATGCAGGCCACTTTGCAAAACGATGTTAAGTCATTATATTCCTTATGTTATTATGTTGGAATTGATTTGCCTCAACCCGCAGCGCCGTTTCAAGAAATTGTTGCACGATTTTTGTTTGATCTTAATTTACCACGTAAGTTAGTTTCAAATTGAAAAGACTTTAATCGCAGCAAAAAAATGTTCCACAGTCCGATAGTAATAAGCAGTTTTACGATATTCGGAATTTTAACCGTAAATATCCGGTATATCCGATTTTTTATGGTGCGCATAAGTACACAAATTTTGTGGGAAATTTTTGCATTGCAAAAAATTTTAACAACGTTGATTAGTATTAGAATGCAAAATGACGGGACCGCATTTTAGATGGTGTTATGGAAGTTGTGCACGTGTTACTTGAAATCGATCCACCTGAATACGAAAAACAAGCCTTTGAAGATTTGGTCAATCGACCAGGTTTACTATGTGGCCATGTACATATTTTGCGTGGCATGTTTGTCGAGGTTAAAGCGATGGCATATGTAATGGTTGCGTTAAAAATTTTGTTTGTTCTCGACGACCACTTTGAAGGGTAAGCGAGTATCAGAACTCTTGGCTGTTGTACACTTTCCCATGGGTTGCACCGTTATTCCTGTTCCTGTCGTAATTCCTGTGCAAAACTTGATTTCTTTTCATATGTCAGTCAGAGTGGCAACGAATCCACAATTTTACCGAATCCGAATTCATTGCTAATTTGCCGAATCCGAACCGGAATCTTGCATGTTGCGAATTTGACATATATCAATAATCAGTTTCAGAATATCGACGCAATGATAGCTACATAACTGTTAAACGTTAATATATTTCGTATCCGACTTCAGTTCTGAGATTTTATGACCTGAAACATAAAATAGTGTTTTGTATAACAAGTTTAAAATTTTTATTGTTTAAAAATGAAAAAAACATGTTGCCGAACATTGTTGTTGAATTCGGCCTTTTAACAGCGAAATCCGAACCGCATATTTTCGCCGAATCCAAATCCGAACCGCATAGTTTAGCCGAATCCGAATCCGAACCGCAAATTTTCGTCGAGTCCGAATCCAAATTTGGGCCCGGACCTTTGTTGCCACCCTGGTTCCTGTTCCGGCATCCAAAGACGCAGGAACAGGAATTTCTACGGTTTTGTGCAAATTATGAAGTGTCAGCTTAAAAATTAAAAATATAACCTCTCAAAAGTTGTACTGTTGTGTGGCAGCTTTTGTAAATTTCGTACATATCTGATGTTTTTTCTGGAATGTGGAATCTGCACAGAATGTGCTTAGTTGCATACTGTTGTCAAAGAGTGTGTATCATCCACTGTTGGGATAAAGCTATTGAAATTTAGTTGCGTGTTATTGTTGTGGTTTATACGCAATAATATACAAAGACGTTACACTACTGCGATTGGGAATACATGCGCTGTGCTAAAATTATTGACCCATAAATTGGACTTATATTTTTGTGCTCTTTTATGGTATATAATTACAGTGAAATATCCTGGTTTGCTCGTGATTTGAATAAGAGACGACGCACTGATGCTACAAACGAATCCCACAATTTTGAGTCAAGCAAAACTGAAAAGTTTGTGTTCAACGATTGGATAAGACAATTACAAATGCGATCGGAAGTGTTCGTGAACGGTGAACACGGCTGGGATGTTGTGGCACCGGACTGGTTCCCAACGTCAAAAACTGAAATGTTTAAACTTGCGAAAGAGATCGAAAGGTGGCACCATCGTAAGTGTTTGGTGATCGGGAACTTCCAGGGGCGTAGCTAGGATTTTAGAAAAGAATGGTTACGGTGGAGAAATTTTTCGAAGTCGGCTTTTTAATGTGATACCAACTGAAGGTTACTGAAGACTTCTGGTTAAAAATTGCAAAGGGCGGTTTTGATTTTTCAAGTGGCATTTGCGAGCGATAGCGTTCAAGGAACGAGCATTCGCGATCAAAGCCGCGGTATGAAACAATCATCATTGCGCTTAAATTATTGATGTTTATTAGCATATGATAAAGATGAGGCAACGTTTTACACAGTGATTCTCTTGCTGATGGTAACCACCTGTAATTGTAGACAGCTGTCGTAACATTTAGCTGAAAGCCAAAAACTACAAGGCGGTAATTTTTTCAGATTTACCAGTACAAAATCGCCGACAAATGCGAAACTCGCTGACGGCTTCGATACCAAACTATGATGACGAAGAAGAAGATGAACAAAACAACTGGCCTGAAACCACTCAGAGAACAGCTTACCCATATCAGCGTTCAATATTTCCAGTACGAGATACGGCGATTAGTTTCTATTTTGAAAAGTTGGACCGAATCCAACAAGAGTCGATGAAATCGAACGCAAGAAGACCATCACATGATCGTGAACGTTGTAAGTTGTTCACAAAAGAATTTACAGAGACTTCGGTGTTGACTGTAGAAGAATATTTGGCGGTAATGCAAATGGTGGGACGGTCGCGTGAAACAGCTGAGACGAGAAGGGCTAGGACGACGGGTATAAAAAAAGAAAACCATTTTAAGGTACCATTTACGGTTGCGGATTGGTTGAAGGTGGCAAATGACAGCTATGTTAGTAGCGATTCAGATTTGGACGATATAGAAGATTTGGACGATATAGAAGAAACGGCAATAAAGGTGGAGCCAGAGGGCCAAGTGGGTCAACAGGAAATACGGTCAAATTCCTCAGTGGCAGGACAAAAGGAACAAAGTTGTATGATTCAAGCAACACGAGCTCCAACGAGAACACGGACTAAGAAACATTTTGGACATGAATGGTCACAAGAAACTGTTTTGGAAGGACAAAGTGAAGAAAATAGCAAACCTCAAGCAGCGAAAATGAAATCGAGTGAACGTACTAAGAAAGGTATGAAAGTTGGAAAATCAGAAGCAGAATCCTTGGAAACACAGAGTGAGCAAAATGACAGCATTCAAACAACAGGAATGACGGTGAGAAAACGAACAAACAAAAATAACAGAATTGGAAGTCGAGAGGCAAAATCCTCTGAAGAACAAGTTGAAAAAACTGGCAGCTGCGCTCACACAACTGCAGTGACGTTAAGAAAACTTGCTGTGGAAATTGTCAGACTTGACAGTTCAGTAGTAGAATCCGGTTATCAAATGGATGTTATGGTTGATACCGATTTGAATAGAATGGGCACAGAGAGAGGTCGTAGCTCAAAATTTGAAACTCACAGTGCTTTAAGATCTGAAGTTCAGTATTCGACAGCGCAACCGTCAACATCTGAAATTAATGGAGCGGATCCGTCTGTGGACCTAGATTCTGCATCAACGCCGTCTGGTTATTCTAGTTCTGTGGCTTTGGATAGTTGTGCAAGTAGTACAGATGAATCCAGTGGCACAGAAGAGACGATGAAGTTCAAGCGATTGTCTGACAAGAGTCGTATATCCTATTTTAAACACGATGCTAAACGTCGTACAAAACGCAAACTTTGTAAGCATAAAGTTGAGTGCGAATATTTGCGAAGAGGTCGCGCTGGGAGACTGGCATTTTTGAAGTCGTTAGCCAAGCTGTATCCGGCAATCTTGCGGTACCAGAGATTTACACCTTTATCCCCACACTGCAAATACAACGAACATAGAACCATTATTTTTGATATTCACGCCGAGTATGAGCTGCCTGTGAACTACCTTTATCTTTTAAGGATTTTTGCAGCACGCGTTTGTTCTACTCCGAACGTTTTGTTGCTTTTCACCCAAGAATTGGAGCGAATAATTCTGGGGCTGCCGGATATGCAGCATGTGTCCGATGTGAAATAAAAATTACGAAATTCATTCGAAGTCTGAAAAATTTCGGTGCGTCCGCTATATTTTCTTTAAAATTTTAGAAAGCCCGGTGAAGGTTTGTATGCCTGATTGTGTTGACAGAAAAATGTAACATCTTTGAAAGTTTTATATGTACTTCGGTCCATGTATAGAAGAGGGCCGGAAGCCTAAGCTTAAGGATGAGCCTATTCCTAAGCCTAAGCCTATGCAAAAGATTCAGTCTAAAACTTAAACGGACTCTGTTACATCCCCTCCTAAAACGATCCGGCCCTGTTCTATACATGGGCCTGTACTTCAATATCCGCTTTCCGTTTCTGTTCCCTGGTGTAAAGATAAGTAGTTTGTTGTTGATGCAACCTTGAGAATACGGGTATAGAATATTTCCCCAATGTGAGTTTGGGGAGTAACATTACCATAAGCCTCAGGGTGCGACCGGATATCCGGCTCCGGCAAAAAATCGATATCCGGCTCCGGTAATTTAACTTGTCGAATATTATTTTTAAAAAACGTAAAAAATTATACTATCATTCGCATTTGTATCAAGTACCATCGAACTGATTGACTTACTTTTAATATTTTTTCTGTCACACATGTAATGTAAAATGTTTGCATGTGACCGTGTACGTTCACTTTCTTTATTGGGTTACAATGACGCTAGAAAACGAAGATATAGATGACGAGTGTTATTCTAGGAGCGTAACAGAATATATCGCAGCTTATTTCTATTATTCCTAAGGTAAGCCTAAGCTTCAGCTTGAAGATGGGTATATCACTAAGCCTAAGCCTAAATAATAGCCTTAATCCGAGCCAGGGATGGGTGGAGACCGGTCATGAAAGGTCTCCGTCTCGGTCAACTTTTGGTCATCACCGAAAAAATTAAGTTTTCAAAATAGATCAATTCCAATTCTTTTTTCACAGTTTGTGTTTTTTCAATCGTTTTCTGTTTTCAGAATATTTGCTAATAATTATTACGCAACTGCGAAAATTCGTAGGTTCATAGCGAATTTTACTCATCAGACATTACTTGCTTCAACAATGTTAACTTCTGCTTTTTATAAGTTACCAGCATTTGCTGAATCCTCGACTTCTAGTGTTGGTTCCAAACCACTGAGACTCAAAACAATTCCTGCTAAAGCCAAATACCGAGAGTTGCCGAGACTACTGGATGCCTTTAAAAGAAACATGGGCCAAACGAGTATTGCAACTGTATGCAACACTTTAAAAACATGGAATATTATAATATGGTCGTTGTTAAAACGTTAAAAATTCAACGGCGTGAGGTGTTAAACTTTGTCACGTAAATATTTTGGGTACCTTAGCCCACATTGCAAGATACAAGTCTAAATGATCAACCACAAACCCCAATGGACACGGCAGCAATTGATCACAATCAGGATTACGACGTCGAGGGTAATAATGATGCAAATGAATTAAAAGGGGACTATGCGAACTTATTACGATCTAGAACACTCTATGTAACTAATCTTAAATATCATGGTTTTAATAACTTAACGTGCGTAGAAGTGCTGAACGCTGTTAATAAGGTTTTCACTGTCCAGGGCGGTGAGAAGTTTAGTAATAGTGTTAAAATTATTTTCCCATCCAAGGACATTGCATCTATAGCAGCGGGTAAATCAAATTGGCTGTTTTGTGGAATATTATCTGAATTTTTGTGTAAAATGTATAACGCGTTCTTGGATGATCTTAAGCTCAATTTCTCCGCATATGATGGTGTTATTACCCTATTATATAAAGGGAATGGAAGGAAAACGTGTCGCGATAATTGGCGGCCAATTACGTTGCTGAATATAGATTATAAGATTTTTACGAAAGTTTTGGCAAAAAGATTAGAATCGGTCATGAAATCTTTAGTCCACCCGGATCAGACAAGCTCGGTTCCCGACAGAATTATCCAAGACAGTGTTGCACATGTCATGTCTGTTATTCATTATGCCAATGAAAGCAACGCAAAGGCGTTGCTGCTATCAGTTGATCACAAAGCCGCTTTTGATTTGGTGGAGTGGTCATTTATTTTTGAGACACTTAGGGTCATGAATTTTGGCGAAAACTTTTTAAACATGATCAAATGTATTTATAAACCCGGATGTACAAGATCATCTGTTATAGTTAATGGTTTTAAGTCAGAATTTTTTCATGTTTTCCGTGGAATTCGACAAGGGTGTCCCTTATCGCCGTCATTATATGTCATAACAGCGGAAGTGGTAGCTCATTATCTTCGAATAACTTCAAGAATTTCGGGGATACCACTATACGGCATTAACACCCGAGTGACTAAGTTTGCCGACGACACTAATATTTTTCTAAGTAGGATTTCAGATATAAGTGTGGTTTTTGATGTTTTTGAAAAATTTCAAAAGGCCTCTGGCAGCCGACTAAAGGAAACTAAAACACAGATACTATTAATGGGCGATCTAAGGAACGCACTTGTACCCCATCAATATGCACGCTTTATTGTTGAAAGAGTGAAAATTTATGGCCTTTGGTTTGATTCAAAGGGACTCGATGTTCCTGAAAATTGGATAAAGTGCTATGAAGCAATTGCAAGTCTTGAACAGCGAATACCGCCCCGAGGTATCTCTGTTTTTGGAAAAATCCATCTTGTTCACATTTATTTTTTGTGTATGTTTAATTATTTGATAAAATTAGTAACACCCCCTGAGCAACTAGTGAAGGAAACTATCAATGTGGTTTATAAGTGGTTGTGGTACCCGTCCACCGCTAGTATTATTAGAAGGGATATCCTGTTTTTACGACCTAGTCACGGCGGGATAAATTTCCCAAATATTTTTGTCAGACTGAAAGTGAATCGTTTAATGTTTTATATTCGAATATTAAGAGGTACCGAAGTTGTGAGTTGGAAGAGATGTTTCGAACATTTCTTTCGGCAAGTTCAGTTTTCGACTAAACGTCAACTGAGACGCATTGATGTACCGGAGTTATATAAAGAGATACGGATTGCAATGATTGAGTCATCTTTTAAAATGGATGGAAATTTTTGTTGGTTTTTTGGCGAAAAGTTATCCTTACAAACAGTGTCGGCAAATAAATTGTATAAAATGTGGATACACGCTGTGTATAAGGGACTCATGCATCCTAAACATGTTTTTTGGCGAGACGAGCTAGGAGTTGAACCTATTTTTGTCGAGCGATCATGGATATGGGCAAAAGCGAAATATGTTGACGGCTCTGCGCGAGACGTCCATTTTAGGTTAAGACACAAGTCATTGTATACTAATCACCGCACTAGTCATTTTACAGATGGGACAAATATATGTTCGTTTTGTTATTTGGATGGAATTGAAGTGCGGGAGGATAATGTTCATGTGTTTATTGTTTGCGGGCGCAAGAAATTAGTTTTTTCATTACTCCCGTTTTGCAACAGGTAGCTGGAGTAAATGAAATAACGATTTCGGATTTAATTTTGGGACGAAATATTCACGACCCATTAAAGAGAATAGCTTTTAATTTCATCGTCCAACATGCACAATTGGCAATATGGAGTGCTCGATGTAAACTCGAGTTTAACAATGAAAATGTCTGTGTTGTTGATGTTTTTCAGGAAAATGTTTATAGAAATTTGTGCAAACTTAAGCTGTATCTAAAAGAAGAATGTTTTTTTAAGGTTTTTGGAACAATAACCCGACAGAATGATAGCATGCTGGGTTTTCGAATGTCTTTTTCTCAGCGTACCTGATTTGTAGTTTGTTTTGAAACTAGGTTTCTTGTGTGCTTTTTAACATATTTGCTCTGAATAATATCCTTGCAAGCAGAGTAGAATAATGGGTAATTTTCAAGGACCTTTGTTATGTTATGATAATATGTTGTTGCCTTCTTTGGTTTATATAATTGCTTTCGTTGATGTAAATGTGGTTTATCCTTTTAATAAAACCCGGGGTGTTCGGCAAACGAGCGCTTCGGACTTAAACTAAATATTAAAAGCTTAAAATTGTTCCATTACTGTTTCGTTGAAAATAGGACGCCCCTAAAACTGACATGAGCCGAGCTCGAACATTGGGAATGAAACAGGAGTAGCAGAAGATACCTAATTGTTCAACTGACCTTAGTCTATAAATGTTTTTACCTTACCTTCCTTTGGCCAATCTATATGTTGTATATTGCATTTGACCAATTTTGCCTTTGATGCTTTAGATTTGAAAACAGCTGCTTAATCGTAAGTACTGAAATTCGGTTACATTGTTCTCCTGTGGAATAAATAAACTCTTTGTTTATTTCACTGTCTTGAATTGTTATTTTTAAAATAAAATATAGAGTAAGGCAACTTGGGCGTCTAGTCAACAGTAGTGCAGCGAATAAGAATTTTTAAGTTAGTGTGCGTTATAAACAGGTAGTAAAAGGAAAGTTAGTACTTATTGACTATCAGGGTACAACCGGAGGTCTGCCTCCGGTTCCGGCAAAAAATCGGCCTCAGGCACCGGCTCCGGTAGAATTTTTGCCGGCGGTTCCGGCAATTTCGATAGTTAAATTTGCATAATTTTGCAAAATTTATTTGTTTAGCGCGTTTCGTTTTACTTTTGTCACATGTTTCAGGAAAGAATTTTAAAATTTTGTTGAAAATTAGCGTATAAAACCAAACAACTTAAAAACATATTGCGATATTGGCTAAAATTAACACTTATTACCATTTTTACTGCCTAATTGCGACTCACCACTGGCTTCGGCTCCGGTATTTTCACCTCCGGTTGCACCCTGTTGACTATGTAAACGTCAATTTTCTCTAGTTGCAGAGTATAAATGACTGCAGGACCAAATAATGCTGAATTCGAAAGGTTAATCCTTTCACTCATAGAGAGTATATACTATGAGTAACTAAATACAAATATACGAGCAATACAGACACTGAGAGCAGTGTTTAATATTTCTAACATATGCGCAGTGCGAAATCTCCACAAGACATGAGAGCTCCTCGGGCTCGGGCGCAAGCTACTATAGCTCAGTGGCAGGGTGCAACAGGAATTATAAAGTACCGGAAAGTTAAAAAAATACCGGAACCGGAAGAAAATATTTTTTACCGAAAAATTCATTTTTAAGCGTTATTTTATCGCTTATAATGCTAAACCTGCTCTTTTATGGACCCACCAGAAACCTGAACGCCCCTTAAAGTAACATGGGCCTGATAAATTATGGAGTATGGCACAAATTGAAAATTTGGGCAATACACGCTCGGGCCAATGTTTTACCCTAAAGGCCGTCGCATTTTCCCGGGGCAGAAATGTACCACGAGTACATACAACAGTTGGAACAAATGGGGCAGTTTAAGCCCTAGCTTTATACTACTGCAATCGTAGTTGGTGTTCTAGATAAAAAGGGCAACCGTCTACGGCTTCCAAATAGAAAATAGTATAATCATAAGCAATTTCCATTTTGAAGTTAGAGTAGCTGCCTTCAGACATGGCTTTGAAATTAACTGTAGACTACTACACTTAAAATAAGACAAAAATTTCATCAAAAATTTTATGTCTTAAAATTTTAAAAGCATTGACGGTTGATGTAAAACTTTTCCTCGGCAGCTGACGTTGAAAAATTAAGGAAGAGACCGTTGACGGCAGTCGTCTATGGTCAATGTGAAATTCCACAACCCGTACCCAAATAATTGTTGACGGCGCATTAGTATAAAAACCAAACAACATAAAACAACATATTGCAGATATTGGCTAAAATTAACTAATTAAACATCATTTTTACACCCTAATTTCGCCTCGCCTCCGGTTCCGGGAAGTTTCGGAGGCCTCCGGTTCCGGCTCCGGTATTTTTCACCTCCCGCTGTAGTAAATACCAAATACATTATCTGCCCCTTATATATATGTGTCCAAATTTCTACGGGCTTCCCAAAAATCAAAGGCAAAAATTGCGAATCTACGACTTGCCGATTAAAATAGTTAAGTTTAGCAAACATTTTCAGCGATGTAGAAACTTTTGTAGCTTGCTTTGTGTAAAGGTACGCATTTTTGCAGTGTTCATGTTATACTGAGCCCGGAACATGTTTTGTCCATGTTTATTCAACGTCAACATAAAATATTGGGATCTGATGGGGTATCTCGTTATGGCCGGGGCAGCTTGGGATACGTTTTGTCCTCATTAATAGACTATTGGGTAACATTTTGTCTGCTTATAGACCCCATATCGTATTCAATAATTAGTATTTGTCTGCTATGTGTAGGTCACCACCTTTTGTTCTTCAAGATCATATGATACTCAAGGTATTGTCTGCTAATATCATATGATATACCTATTTTCAAATGTCTGCATGATTGAGGTTAACATACCCAAATTGTCCTGTTAAATATCATATGATACTGGAAGGTGAAATTTGAATTATGAAGCTGTGGTTGTAAGCCATTTTTTGTCGGAAACGATTTGCAGGTCGTGTATTTGGTATATAAAATATAAAGCACATCAATGCCTCTGCCGTTCGACTTTTCAGTCATTTATTAGCACCTGAAGGTTACACTGCCCGCTGAATATTATAAGTATTCGTTGAAATTTTGGAATATCATATATTCGCATAAATGTCCGACAGTATCACGTGACATACCGACCTTTGTACGCATTGATCATTTGATTGTGGTGGTTTGTAAGCCAATGACATATGACATTCGAGTTGTGTTAACCAGATATAAGAGCACGAATCGTAACGTTGACGTCGAATCAACATGGAACAAACCGCGACTCGCCTGCCCCGATTATAACGTGAATCTCGCATGGATAGCCATGTAGACAAAATGTGAATTTGCAAGTTCTCTAACATATACTGTCAACAATACAATGCGAAAACTGAATCCTGAAGTTCGTTTTGTCACCACGTCAACTTTTGAACTTAAATGGTGCAAAGAAACTATCGCTCATGCACAATCCACAGTGTTTCAGAAACTTTATTTCACCAATAGCAGGTGGCAACTACAAAAACAAACATACTTGCCGTCGTGTACCTTCCTTTGTTTTGAAAACATGTGAAAGATTTTAGTGTTTTCAATGTCATAAATCTATTGATGTAGATACAGACAGCGTTTTAATATCGGAAATTGGCATAATGCGGGGTTTACGGTATAACCGGGGCAGCTTGGGACTTGTTTTGTCCCTATTAGATCATTGGGTAATATTTTGTCTGCTTATAGACCCCATATCATATTCAAAACTCCTTGTTCTTCAATGTCATGATGTTCGACATATTGTCAGCGAATATCGTATGATATATTTTCAAATGTCTGCATACTTGAGGTAGCATAAACTATCCTGTTGAATATCGTATACTAGAATTTAATTTTGTATCGGAAACGATTTTGCACGCGTGTATCTTTGGCATTTTAAAGCACATCTATGCGTCTGCAATTCGACTTTGCATTCACTTATTAGCAGCCAGCACCCGAAGATTACGCTGTCTCGCTAAATATGATTTGGCATTCATTGTACTTTTGGAATATGATATTCGCATAAATGTTCCATAGTTTAACGTAGCACACCGACTCTTGTACACATTGACCTTCGGACAGCCGCGGTTTGTAATTATTGTGTCTGTTGACCCGATGACAGCCCAAATTTAAACGTTGACGTCGAATCAACATAGGGCAAATCGCGACCGGCCTGCCCTGGATATAACGTGAATCCCACATAAGTTCCAAACTTTTATTACTCAAACACTCTAAGGAACAACATTTTATGACGAAAATTAATATCGAATGAAACATCAGTGTCTTGACTTGTAATTAGTGTCTATAATTTTTGATTTATTTGTATTTTAGTCTCAACATAAATTACAGTACACGCCAGTGTTTACGGAACTTTAACCTTGCCAGTACAAAGCGGTTAACAAACAACTAATAGCATAAGCATCAAAATTATAGACCATTTTAATCCTTTGGCTCTTCCTTAACAGTTACTGGCGGTACCCCGGTAACGTTTCCTGGCTCCGGCGCTGCCCCCAAAGTTTCAATCTTTGATGCTTCTTGTTCAACTGCGTTTTGTCCCTCCCTAGAATCAGCGTCACGCCGTCGATGATGTCGTTTCCGACCTTCCACCCCTTCGTTTGATCCACCGCGGCCTTCTCTTGATTTTTCGGTTGCGCGTCGGGCAGAACTGGTAGTTTTGCTTGATTTTGAACTTCTGTTTACGCTCGATTTGTGGTGACTGCCGCCGGACGTTTCATCGCCTCGACTTCGTGTTGTCTTTCGTGACACAGGTTCATCGTAATCATCGACAGGTTCCTCTTTAACTCGACGTCTGAAAATAGGGACGTAGTGTCCTGTCACCAGTTGACATTTAGCTTGTTACTTTGGTACTCTATCGCTAGGTGTCATAGCCGTCTGTAATGGTATCAACTAAAAGACTAAGCATAACTTACAGCTTTTGTTTATGTTTTGGCTACAGCGACCTTACAAATCCGGCTAGTCATGAATTTGGGAAAATTCTTCGCCAGTCGCTACACTGTGAAAATTGTACACTTAGACATCAATGTGTTTAAATGAAAAATAATTAAAAAGTAATTAAAAGAAAACTGAAAAAAGGTAACAGAATGAATGAAAATACAACTATATAAATAAAAAAAGGGAGCAAATCACTTAATGTTTTTACAAAATGACTTACTTTTTTCTTCGTTTATCGCTACTTCGCTCTCTATCTTCAGAGCGATCATTCTTACTGCGGCTTGATTCATCCATATGAACTGCATCCGAACTGTCACGCCTAGAATTCATTGAATACAATATTATTGCGCTTTATACGTCGATTTAAGGTGTAAAATTTTGCAATGTTCCCGCTCAAAACCAAAATTATGTCGTTTTTCATTTGTTCAATACTTGATGTAAAATATACACGGATGGTTGAAGACATACACAATAAACAGAAGATAAAATGAATTTCCACCGCCTGTAACCTAGGCAAAAACAGATTTACACCACCTCTAAACCACCTCTAAACATCTATGCAGACTTAAGCGAAAATCTGCTAGATGCCGAAAAATTTTGCGAAATATGACATATTTTTAATCCTAAAAGATATCTCAAAGGCCTTTTAAAAAGCAACCCACCCAATGGGTTGAACATGAAGCCACATCCGAAAACCTCCAACTCACGATTGGGCTAGCGAAACAACACTTTCTTTGTTTAATATGTTTAGGACAGTCGTAAACTGTGCGCTACTGGTTACTATTCCAGTATTTTCTAACGAGGCTCAACACTATCTTACAAGACTTTGTATTTTTAATAGTATTTAGTTTGAAGTTACTTTAAAATATTTCAGTTTTCACAGACGCAAGGTTTTTGCATGACGCAGGAATCCTGATTTTAATGTATGTTGTCAATCTCACCTAGAAATTGTTGTTAAAAATCTATATCGGGCACTTACCTATACCCTGACCGTGAAGACTCATGAGGGGAGCGAGATCGCGTCGCTCCACCAGCGGTACTACGATGATGTGAAGATCTTGCGTTGCCCCCGGATGTGCCCCCATAGTCACGGTAAGAAGTGCTGCTACCACCGGAAGTCCGTGTCTGACTGGACGAACTCACATCGCGATAGTTTCCAGATCCACCACCTGGAGGCCGTTCAAATCCTGCGGGCGGCGTCCCATGAGAAATACCGCCAGCACTTGTTCGTAACGAACGGGAATCGCTAAAAAAGACTCCGCGTAGTGAGTACCGGTATAGCAAAAACTATCGAAAACTGAGCGTTCAAAATCATAGCCTAAAATTTTCAAGACTACAAGAAACCAAGACCGCCCCTGCAGATAATGTGAATCATTTAGGAATAAAAAGTACTTCGCGGATTTCAAAATTATCCAATTTAAAAAATATTGTCTTTAAGTTCGCAAAAATATTTCCTTACCGGTCACGCTTAATCTCTCGCGAATGAAATTCTGGTCGGCGTTCGCGACGAAGTAAGCTTTCATGGTCTTCCATATCGCTAAAATACAAACCATTAAAGCAATAAACAACAGAATAAAAACTGAATTTTGGCGAAGTATTGGACCATAGTTCGCGTTCTCAACTCACAAACGACATAAATTAGCGATCTCGGCTTGCTAAATTATAACCTACTACAAACAGGGTACCATAAACATAAATTTAAAAACAAACCGTCTCGTATATTTAAAATACAATTTGCACAGATGCACTAAGCTTGCATGGCAAATACAACATTTCAAATACATTGGAACTGAAATTACTTCACATTTTAACCTACAGTACAGTTCGATTACCTGCTTTTATCCGAATATGAAGCAGGACTCGCATCTCGATCAAACCGATCGTCCAATTGGCCAGGCATGCCACCTGGCTCCCAGCTGGGACGAATACTGATATTTGGACCAGCTGGTGCCAATTGCCTAAAGCGACAACAAAATAAAAAAGGTTTTGAAAGATATTTCACTTAGCCTTGTATCAGGTCCCTATTCTAATTGCCTATAGGTCTTGGTATCAGTTGGGGAAAATCCGTTATTTTTCCTATACAGGGCCGGTAATTTTGCTCGATTTTTCGGTATCCTCGGCGGCGTTCATAATTTTGAATTTACAAAGTTAAGGTTGAAGTTCTATGAGGCATTTTTATGATTGACGGAATTAGTAAAATCAGTACAACGTTTCATGTTTGATGATAAACACTGAAAAAAGTCATTGTTGACAATATCTTAAAGTAAAATTGCATTGAAAATTAGTTTTTCGTAACAGATATTTTGCAATATTTAATTCCTGTTCTGGTAAATAATTCGGTTTTATTTTTTACTTTCCGGCTCTATTTCCGTTTCCGGTATTTTGTAATTACGCTTGCACCCAGGTGGCAGACTTTATTTTCAAATCATGTACACTCAACAATTGTAAACGAAACCGTTCCGCTTGTTTGAAGGCTTAAAGTTAAATAGCAGTAACTCGGGTTGATCAAATCAGATTTTTCAACCACAACCAGTAATATTGCTTATTGAGCAGGGATGTGCCGATACCAATTCTTATTTTGAAATTTTGCCTATGCCGAACCAATGCCGATTCCAACTTTAGTACACCATGCCTAACAAGCCGATAGAATACTACATTACATTATTATTGGAAGGCTTAAACCCTAACCATCATAAGAGATTATAATTTTATAAGAACGGTTCGTTTCAATTAATTTTTTTCAAACACAAATGCAAGAGAGATAAGTTTCCATCACCAGACACACTTATATGCGCTCAGAAATGAAACTGATAGCATTCCAACTGACTTTTATATGCAAAAAGTATCGGCAATGAATTGGCATTTTTTTGCAGTGCCGATGCCGATTCTCACGTAAACTGCCGATTATTACCGATGCCGATTAACCGGCATATCCCTATCATTGAGCGAAGAGAAACTCCGAGCCAAGCTCGCAGTTTCGCGAAACGTTTTATGTTTTGTACTCTGGGGTAGAAAGGTGGATGCCCGTCCGTCTGTCAGTCTGTCCGTCCGAAAAGAATCTCAGGAATTTTGATAAACTTTTTTGTTTGAAAGCCAATTATCCTGGAATGTTAACCTCGCATTGGGGTTTTGAAATTTTAAGCCGTTTATTAGCTACAGGCTAATTTTCATAATTAATTAAGCCTAAATTAGGACTTTCTACATTATTTCATTAATTATTACAGTTACAAGCAATCTAACTTCAACATTAAACGTTTTTTGGACGCAAGAAATCTGCATAGACTGTTTAAAAACCTCCAAAACCGATTATTGAGTAGTTAGATAATAAATAATTTGCATATTAGCATAGTTTATAAGCCTAAATTAGGACTTTTTACAAATTTTCTGTTAAGGTTAAAAGGGTTTTTAGGTGCGATGGATTTGAATAAATTGTGTACAAACCTTCAAAACCGATAATTGAATAGTTAGCTAATAACTGATTTGCATATTAGCTTAATTGACAAGACACAACTAGGTCTTTTTAAAATTATTTCAATAATTATTAGGGTTTACTGAACGTTTTTGGGTGCGAGGAATCTGAATAAATTGTTTACAAACCTCCAAAATCGATAATTGAATAGTTAGCTAATAGCTAATTTGCATATTATTATTATTAGCTTAATTGACAAGACAAAATTAGGACTTTTTAAATTATTTCAATAATTATTAGGGTTTACTGAAGGTTTTTGGGTGCGAGGAATCTGAATAAATTGTTTACAAACCTCCAAAACCAATAAATGAATAGTTAGCTAATAACTAATTTGCATATTAGCTTAACTGCTTACGTGTGTTCGAGCTTCGCTCAATACATGTAGTCCCACTACGACTGGTTATATATTTCTCATCCCACATAAACCAGTTAACATCGGAAATAGCTTTCAGAATAATTTTCGCACAATCTAGGTATTACCTTGGTGGCTGAACATACGAAACTTGTGGACCAGCGCCAATCATACCGGGACGCGGCGGCGGAAAGTTTGTGTTCATGTAACCTGAAATTTTATAAAAGTCCATCAAGTTGAATAACCACGTTAGTTGAATGATCACGTCAATTCAACGCTTAAAACAATTCAAAAAGAACTTTTACACAAAACAGTATGCGCGAAAATTCAGAGTGAAACCTAACTTGCACAGTTAATCGAATGTTAAAGCCCAGAGCTGAGTAGATAAAATTTCACAAGCATTACCATTTCACCATTTCAAAAGACACGGAAATAAATTACTAGTAATCTGGACGTATACAAATACAAACCCAAAAATTTTAGAGAGACACAAGGAATAACACATTTTACAGGATTTAGGATTACTTGCTGCCTAGTAAACCTTTCAAATTGATAAATGTGCGCTTCCAAATCAAAATTCTGGTTACTACCCTAATAGCAAGTCCTCAAAACTCTCACCTGGTGGTGGTCCAGACGCCGCCATCGTCATGATTCCTGCGCCGCCAGGAACGCCAGGAGGTGCTGGCCCGCCACACCCGGTGCCTACCATCGCCTGCCGGATCGGTGGCCCAGACGCGATAACATTCGGTGGGATACCAGCCCCTGGGGGAGGAAGTCCCACCGAAACGACAACCGTCGGCGGCGGTTGCCCATGTGGCGGAGGCAACAACTGACCTGGGGGAACGCCGCGCGGTGGTCCCCCCGTCATTAATGCCGCGTTTGCGGCGCCTCCTGGTGGAAGCAGCGCGCCACCGGCACCAACAAATTGTGGCGGAGGGGGAACACGAGGCGCTCCAGCTGCCATCGAACCACCCTGAGCAGCAGTACCTTGGGGTGGTGGAAAACCCGGCGGTGGTATGTTCATCCGCGCTGTGGCACCTATTTGACCTGATAATGGTGGTGGCAGAGCTGTATTCGGTAGACCACTACGACTGAAATTCACCGTAAAATGTACCTGCAGTGCTCACCAGCTACCTAGCAACACAACCTGTATCATATCTTCAATCTCAACTGGCTATTGAAAGCCTACTTAACGAATGGTCCGAAGTTTTAACTTTACGTTACATAGTTTACTCAAACGTGGTACGTAATATAGTTTCAACACATTGTTTACAAAAGCATAATCGCATCTATCAACAACTTTTCTAAAAATAATACAAACTTACACATCTCCACTTGAAGAAAACACAGGTATAGGTGCACCAGAGCTAGGCGCAATACCAACACTTGCTGGCGGTACTCCACCAGGTATAGTAGGGCTTCCAAACATAGGAGGCGGCCCGCGAATTATATCTGAAGTGGTTGGCAAAGGCCCATGTTGCCCGGCCATTACAGGAATAGGAACAGCACCAGCTGGAACATTTTGCCCAGCAAGCGGCTGATTCGTTGCAGAACTGCCAACAGATGGTATAGGTTGGCCTTCCGTACCCAGAATCTATAAAGACTAACTCATTCGGTTCAAACCAGGGATAATTAGACTGAGAAGGATCACTGTACTTATTACGATATGTAATGTATCCACTCCATCCATAGTTACAAAAATTACTCATATTTTTCTTATAGCACTTGAGATAACGCGTTTGCACGCGTGCTTTCAAATTTTGTACCTATTTACTCAGATTAAGAACAGATATATAAGCTCAGCAGTATGTCCAATGTTGTATGTGAAATTTAAAGACAATCACCTATTACGTACAAGGGAGTATATAGCATCTCTCCCTGATCTAGATTGGAGATCTACTGAATTCAATAGATTTGTATTATATCTGGGTGGTTTTTTTCCGTGTTTTTTAATTTCAGTGGGTCCGCAATTTCACCTCAAAATTCAAAAACCATGAACCGCCTTACATCATCATCGTCTTCGTCCCTTGGTTCGTTCTTAACCACCCCAGCGTTTTGCGGATGTTGCCTATCGCCATTAATTAAAACACCGCTCGCAACTGGAGGAACAACAGATCCTGAAAGCTGCTACGACTGAAAATAATATTTTTGTTTCATACCAAATTTTATGACAATCACAATTTAAACGATAAAATTTAATGAGCGACTACAATGCCCCCAATTCGGCAAACCCAATTGGATTTTGAACAGGAATCAGGATCAATGATCGTTTACCGACAAAACAACGTGAAAATACAGCCGAAATCGTCTTTCCGATACCCACTCCAAGCAAATTCACCTTTTCTCGCCGGTACACGCTAAAAAGGATATGTATATCCGCGTTATCAGTAATTACATTACTTTTAATTGAGCATAAATTTAATCCCAGCCCCGTACTCTTTCCGGTGCCGAACCCCTGTACCTGTGCTGCCACCAATCGACGTATTTAGCCCAATTGGATCATCATTTGAAGCAAGTTCATTTCTGTCTTCAACGTTATGTTGCTGTTGTTGCGCGGTAATACTTTCCATGATGTTTATTGTCGGGATATTTGTCTGCTGCAGCTGTGTAGGTAACGGTTGTTGCGCGAGTCGCGTCTGTTGTATTTGCCGCCGCATTGCATCTGACATAATCGTATTATATCATATTTTATACCTACCGCTACAATTCCCAACAAAACCAAACACATAAAAAATTGGACTGGTATGTTTTATCTCATCCTATGAAAAAATTTCATAGTTTTAATTTTTAGCTTTTAAAATCTCAAATCAAAAGTATAAAAACTGGTTAGGGTGGCGCCATACTTTTGACGACGTCCGGCGCAGTCAGTCACCGTACGTTACCGTGCAGTATCGTACTTGAATTACTCAAGTACGATACCGTATGGTTATGTACGGCGACGGGCGGCGACGCACACCAAGTATAGCGCAACCTTTAGAGTGTAACCACGGTTCTCCATCAGATGACATGTTGCCAGTATGTTGCTGCATATGATGCACAAAGCACGTATAATGAAGTGATGGGTCTTCAACCGCCCCCCCGGTTGGCAACCGGATTTAAAATCTTGAATGGGAGCACTTTTGCCGACAAAATTACTGTTCAAAAGTTTACCATGTCTGATTGCTCATATATAAAAATATGTTAACACTTTACACAGTTATCTATGCATCAAAACTGAAAAATTTTACAAAGCAGTGCGTTTGACGACCAAAAAAGTTAACTGTCAATGGCCCACCAACCCGGTAGCGAATCCCAGGACGGAAGCGGAAACTGATCATTACCAGAAACAAGCTTCCATTTCATACTTCTTGGTAAGATTAGAGTAAACTCATATTAGAATTTAAACTCAATCGAACATTTAATCCCAGAAACGGCATTCGGTATCGATTCTGATACAACTACTTTGTATGTATTTTACATTTTAATCTATATAAAATCAATGCAATAAAAATTGACAAAATGGTAATTGAAAACTTTTCAATGGGGCAGAAATACCTGTCATGATATTCAACGGTCCAGTGCCTGCAAAAATAACTTTATTCGCAGCGTTACCAAATTCTGCTCGCAATCGTCTCTGCCGGTCACAATAAATGCTGAAAGTTTCTTCGGTAAAACCATAATTGAAATAGTCGGTTATGTCAGCACCTAAACATCAAAATATTTAAAACTCGAGTTATCTGCAAAAACAAATTAAAAAAACATGCCTCACTTTTAGTCATTTACGCGAACACTGATTCTGTTAAGCAAAGTTTCACACAAGTCTGACATTGTTTAACATATCCCTTGCAGCTAAAATAGACAGCTGTTATCGGAAGAAACACACGAAATATAAAACAAACATTTCCTGCTGCCAAGTATCGACAATATTAAGCCTTAGCAGAATTCTAAAACTTGTATTTGCCCGGGATGGGACCCGCGCATGAAACCAAACTTTGCGTAATAGCGTGCTTATGCTATTTCCGTACGGTTTTCCGTTCAATGATTAAATTGCCACTATCAAACTTACCCTACTTCTAAACATTTCATGTCACTCTCTGCATTGTTCAAGCTATTTCAAGTAGCGATATTACCTGGTTGTCGCCATGGTTTTTCTCCAAGAACATCAAATTCAACTTCATAAATCGACTTGTTGCCTACGTTCGAAACTGCGTCGATGTCGAGTTTACCAGTTTGTGCTTTACCACCTAAATTTAATTGCTGCAGCAACTGATACGTTTTTAAACAAGAGCGAACTGTAAGATCAGCAAATTGGAAACGATGTCCGATTCTAACTAAAGCCTATTAACTCGTTTGTAGCGCAGTATACATTAACTACTTGCTGGATTTTGGACAGTCCTACAATATAATAAAGTCCTCATTAAATACTACAGTATAGCCTATTCATATATATTTGTGATTTCAAACATTGATAAAGTATAATTCAGCGCGCAGTCATAGTAAGAAACTACTATTTGTTTTAAGCGTTAAAAAGACTTCTTTATAATTCTCGGAAACTATACCTGACGCTGAAGTTTGAAAATTTGTTTTTTGATTTTGTCGGAAACTAAAACAAATCAAGGTGCAATATGTAATTAAAGACTTATTGTACAAACTACAGGTACAAGCAGAATGTACTACTATATGATCGATTTCATTTTTAAAATGTTCAGTATTAAATTTTTAAATAACAAAACTTATAACGAATCGATTACGGACTACCGCGAACACATTAAGTTAGAATTTAATGTCATACAGCCCATTCAAAAGTAATTTACTTGACATTCGTTTTAAAATCTCCTATAGTAATTTGAACACCATCATCTTCATCAGAATCTTCGCTTCCGGCATCATTGTTCTTGTTCGTTGCGTCCTGAAAGTGGAAATTGTAAGACGTAT
Source organism: Enoplolaimus lenunculus (assembly GCA_030248215.1). NCBI lineage: Eukaryota > Metazoa > Nematoda > Enoplea > Enoplida > Thoracostomopsidae > Enoplolaimus > Enoplolaimus lenunculus. The sequence goes on from JASANG010000160.1 coordinate 64,273, forward strand.
TTATGTACGTACTTATAGTAAGCGTTAAAACTTGCTAATCAAAAAAAGAGTGAGTAAAAAACAATTCATGAGCATTTTATGGTTTTACCGAGCGAAAACCGGCAACCCATTAAAAACAGAAATACACCGCGTATGTTTTGCGTTACACATAAAACGGAACCATTTTAAAAATCGATACCTACCTCCGCATTTTCTGCGTCTTTGTTTCTATCATCTTCAGTTGCATCTCCATTTTCATGACTTGTTTCAGGTTTCTTATTCTGAGACGTTTTATTTTCTACAGCGGCCGACATATCATCAAATTGCTCTTAATACGTTTCATAAATATACGTAACAATTTAATCGCTGTAAACAAAAAAACTGCTTTGGGTTGCGGGTGCGACAGCATTTGTGTTATATCTTATTCTCGATTGGATAGCGGCAATTTACCACTGCGTCCACGGAGTAGCACCCGTCAATCTATGTAGGTACGATCGGGAACTTCACACCTTTTTAACTAAGCACCTGGCAAAGCAGAAATACGGTGTGGGTTCCGACATAGCGGATTTTAGTATTCTACGGCAAGCACTCTACAATGTCTATTATCACAGATGTGAGTGCCTTGGAAATTGTGAGGTTGCAGCCAACCAGACCACTTGTTATTCATCGAGTTCTTCGTGTCGCCGACCGAAGCCCCATTCAGATTGCCTATGCAACATGCGGATGTATGGAGGTAAAATAAACCTCATGCTGATGCTGCACATCGGTAAAACGCTAATGCATGTACTGCCTTCATATGCGATAGCGGTAAAAACATGGCAGAACAAAGATGCAAGAGTATAATGTTGCGGTTCTTTAATACGACATAACAACAGAAAAACCAGCAGTCAGCAGTTGACTATGAGGCGGTGTGGCTCAGTGGTAGCGCGCTGGACTCTGTTTGGCATGGTACATTGGATGGAAAACTCGGAAGAACGAGAACGCCCCTCATTTTCAGTTGCAGGAACTCAGCACTAAAAACTGTCCTTCCTTAACCTAACCAAATTATCACATGACGACCACGAAGGGACCGCAATGGCAAACTGCCGGGCTAGAACAAATTATTAACTCGAAAATCAAGGGACGACCGTGTAGAAAAACCGGGGGATATGACATGCGGATGTATGGAGGGAAAATAAACCTAAAGCTGATGCTGCACATGTTGAGTTCTTATAAGGCATTAACAACAAAAAAACTCAGTTGATTGTGAGGCGATGTAACTCAGAGGTAGCGCTCTGAACTGAGAATCTGTCGGTGGGCCATGCGTCATGGATCGAAACATCGTAACAACGCCCTTAAATTTGAGCCGCGAGAACTCATAACTAAAAACCGCCCTAGCATACCCAACTTATCACCCTAATTCAATGAACAAACATTGCATATTGGTATTGCCACACATGCGATGCTTTCATATTGTCTGAAGGCACCGAAATGACAGTGTAAATGTAAGATATATTAATAGCCTGGGTTTTGAGATACGCACGACACCTTCGGTTCGGGGAATCAAAATTGGGACATAGCGGAAGAGAATTCGTACCTCTACGGAGTTAGACGTACACTTCCCCTCGATTGGCTAAAGCTCAATCACCGCGGCACAAAATGAAGTTTTGCTAGTAATTTGCGAAGGCACAATAAAAAATTACTTACAAAATACTCGCAACCTTTATAATTCTAACTAATTTTACGACGGAAAATTAATTATTAAAAACGACTACGAAATTCTTGCCAAAGACTGAACGATATTTCTTCGCTATAGCGACTAACAAACAAAATCCAGCACCAAAATTTGACTTACGATTACCGTCCAGCGAAACTCCCTGGGACTTGCCGTATTAGAAAATTATAACACATATTTGCGCAAAAGCCGCATAAAAACGTAGAAAATCAGAAACACAAGCGAAAAACTGAACAACAAAACAAGTTAAGCTAGCTAGCTAGTAAACTAACTTCATTCAACATCAAATTTAGTATCAACCTTCAGTTTCCAATTTAACGAACAAACATAAACCATGTATACCATATGTACATAACAAAGGCACATAACCACCGATCTTCAGAGGACCGTTACTTCACTGAAGTGACATACAGTTTCGATGACCCAAAAATTCTGAATAACATAATAATCAACAAAAATATGACAAATGTTCACTTTTAAAGTCCTTTTGTTTCAACGTTTTACACGTATATACTAGGGATGTGCCGATTAATCGGCATCGGCATCGGTAATAATCGACCCGTTTCGTGAGTATCGGCATCGGAATCGGCACTGCAAAAAAATTGCGATTCTTTAACGATACTTTTTGCACATAACAGTCAGTTGGAAAGCTCTCAATTTCATTTCTGGGCGCACAATAGTGTGTCTGCTCAGAAAAATTGTTATCTCTCTTGCGTTTGTGTTTGAAAAAATTAATTGCAATTAACCGTTCTTATAAAATTATAATCGTTTACGATGGTTAGGGTTTAAGCCTTCATATAATAACGTAATGTAGTATTCTATCTGCTTATTAAACATGGTGTACTAAAGTTGGAATCGGCGTCGGCATCGGTTCGGTATCGGCAAAATTTGCATATTGTTGTTGTTGTAACGCCTTTGTGCTACGAGTCACCGTTGGTGTCGAGCCCAAGGAGTGTGGCAGCTTCAACCGGCTTCGTCCATAAAGCTTCTGGCGTCAGAGATGTGGGATTGGCCGTGATATGATCTTGAAGGTGGCATCTGAGGAAATACTGCTCCGAAAGCATCAGGTTGTGCTCTTTGACTGGCAGCATACTGGTTTCTAGATGGAGGTGCTCTTCTTTCGTTTTCCGCAGGCATCCGGTTATAGTACGGCTGGCACTGTTTTGCTGGCGTTGGAGTTCTTGCCATCTGCTACTGGAAAGGCCTGGAGACCATACGGGGGCACCGTAGTTGAGCAATGATCTTCCGATCGCTTTATAGGTGACTAGCAGGGTTTCTTTCTGCTTACCCCATGTTGATCCAGATATCGCGCGTAAAACTGCGTTTCGCTTACGTAGGGCGCCAGTAACCTGAGTGGCGTGGTGCGAAAACGTCAGCATGCTGTCGAAAACAACTCCCAAAATTTTCGGTTTTGATGTTGTTGGGATTGTTGAGCCATTGACTTTGATCGGCAGCGCTTTGTTGACTTCATGTGTGAACGTGGTGAACGTTGTTGCAGTTGATTTACCTGGTGAGAGCCGAAGGTGGCGGTTTTGGAGCCAGTCGGACAGGGTTGTTAGGTACCGGTTTAGACGATCACACAGCGGCTGGATTGTTGGCCCGGAAGTTAACAGCGACATGTCATCGGCATACGAAACCAGTTTGATGTTTGGTGGTGGAATCGGAGCCTTTGACATTACCAGGTTGAACAAAGTTGGCGATAGGATGGCGCCTTGGGGGACGCCTTGTTGCACTACTCGGGACCTTGATTTAACACCGCGGAATTCGACGTATTGTTGACGACCACGTAGGTATGATGAGAGCCAGCGTTTGAGACCGTCGGGAATTGCCAGATCAATTATGTCACCAAGGAGTTGGTGGTGCGATACTGTATCGAAAGCGGCCTTCAAGTCCAAGGCGACTGCGACGGTTCGATCTATGGGTTTGCGTTTGTTGAAGCCAGTTGCAATGTGGTCATGAATTTCCATCAGAGCAGACACAGTTGATCGACCTTTCAGAAAACCATGCTGATGGGTGGCCGGGGTGAAACCGCCAGAGATGGTTGGTAGTAGTAGCTTCTCCAGGAGTTTTGCAGCTGGCGACAGAAGTGATATAGGCTTGTATGATGACGATTCATTCCTTGGTTTTCCAGGTTTTAGCAGCGGTATAACTCTTCCGGTTTTCCAAAGCGCAGGGATTTTGCACGACGTAACTACCAGGTTGAAGAGTTGCGCTAAGTACGAGTGTGCACGGCTGCCTAGATGCTTCAGGTGAATCGGGGCGATTTCGTCAGGTCCTAGAGCCTTTGAATTTTTGGTCGATTTGATGGCTTCTGCTACATTTTCTTGATTGAAATCAGGTTGCCATAATTGTAGCTGCTTCAGTTTACGGATGACTGGTCTTGCTTCTTTCGGATCTGGACTACCGGCGGGACAGTATTGTTTGCATAGACCATTAGCACAGGTTCTCGCTTTATGCACCGGTTTATCTCCGAACTGGAGCATCACGTTGTCAGGGGCCGGTTTGGGTTTTGTGAACGACTTGATCAGCTACCAGTGAGACGTTCTACCATCTTCCACGTGCTCGCGCCATTTCTTCTGCCTGTGCTCTGAGCTGATCTTAGTGATTTCACGTGAAAGTCTCCCAATTTCGTCGTCCGAGGCGTTGGATCGTCGAAGTTCATCACGGCGTACCATCAGGGCGGCGGCTTCGGCTGGAAGTCCGGGATACAGCTCCTTGCGGCGGCCGGTTGGGACAGTGAGCTTCGCAGCATGTTGGATTATGTTGCGGAGAGCCTTCTCACCTTCGAAAGGGCACGTTGGAGTTTGCGTGCGGGCGAAGTCGGCTTCCGTAATTTCTTTAAATGTGGTCCAATTAGCCTTCCTGAAGTTCACGTAGGTGCCCGGCGCGGAGGACACTTTCTCGAGGCTTCGTTCAATTGCGATCATAATGGGCAGGTGGTCGGAGCCCAACGATTTTTCGACTGACCATGAGCATACGCAGGCGAGCGACGAGCTGACGATTGTGAGGTCAGGGGAGCTGTCACAGGTAGATGTGCTTCGTGTGGGCAGATCTTCGTTCAGGACTGCGACATCTTCGTCATCGATTTGGTCTGCGAGTAACTGACCACGGGGATCCGGTTGGCCGGATGAATTCCAAAAGTCGTGGTCGGCGTTGAAATCGTCGACTATGATTGCATCCGTCTGCTGAAGAAAAGGCTGCAGGGCCGGTTTGTAGCACGGGGCACAACTGCTGGCTGGAGGAATGTAGATGTTGATAATTTTGATTTCGTTTCCACCTGCACGAACGGCGACTGCTTGCGATTCAAGGTGGTTGCCGCGAGCAATGTTGAGATCCAGTTCCCGATAGTACAAGCTCTTGTGGATGATAAAGGCCAAACCACCACCTTTATCCTTTTTGCGATCTTCACGGATAATCGTGAAGTTGTCGATCTTCGGGACTTTTGACTTGCTACCAAATTTGGTTTCTTGAATTGCAGCAATCTTGTGGCCATTTTTCAGCATGTAATCGATCACTTCGTGTATCTTCCCTGCGAGTCCATTTACATTCAGTTGCAGCAGTTTCAGATCTTGAGCATCATTGGCATTACTGCACTTCACGGAGGGTGAAGCGGCGATTGTTAGCGGAGTCGCCGAACTTTGGTTGCAGCAGGACCCGATAAACGAGCTTCTTTGGTACTGCTTTAAAGCTTTCAAGTTTGAGCACGGTTTAAAGTGGAGCCACCCGTCACACTTTGAACATTCCACCGAGATTCGATTTCTTGAATCGGCACATCTCTAGTATATACATCAATCAACACGATTTTCGTCCTTACGCCGCTTTTCATGCCTTCCCTCATGCTGCCGAGTTTTACGATACCCTGGATCACGTGCCCACTGCTTGCCACGTGAAACACTATGCCTTCCATGTGATTCATGGCGTTACCGTTGTCTACTGTATGGTTCTTTCTGTCGTCGTTAATGCGGAGTTGCATCGCGTACCAGATAACGTTCGCGTACTCCAACCTGCGCCATGCTACTCGTGCTAGCGACGCTCGTGCCCTCACGGGAAACGTCACATTCGTTACCAACACCACGACGTCCTGTTTCTTCTCGTCGCGATATATCCTCGTTTTCCGATTGAGGTGGTAGCTCGCACTCGCGACTTGGACTCCGGAATCCTCCACAATGGCGCTTTCTGCCATCTTGCTCAGACGACTCTCTTTGCTGTCCTCCCCATAGTGATGAACGCGTTGATACATCTAATGATGGAGGGCGCTTCGTACGCATAGCAATTGACAACTATGCTCTCGTCGATAGGGATATGTTCTACGAAAATATCAGCAATCACTTTGAGCATCAACGGAACTTCTGCACCAGAGTCTAACATACCGGTCATAAGATAACTATCACGACCAAATCGACATGAAACCCAGTTGGTTCATTTAACGGGTTCACCGTCAAGATGGTTGCTCCTTCGACCTGCTGACTTTGCACTTGTTCGGCTCGACACAAATGAATTGCTTCCCCCATTCTTAGCCGAACACGATACGCCCCTGGCACGATTGGATTCGTTTGCAGTCCGGTGTGTCCTGTTTTCTTGGGTGTTTTCTTCGGTCTGTTTCACGATGCGAGAACTCAGCTTTCCGAACATTCTGCGGTAGAGGTTCAACGTTTGCACGCTTTCCCGGTTTTCTTCTTGTCTAATGTTCACGTTGGTAATCGGGATTCTTTAAACATTTGACGTGGTATGACCCATCTTGCCTCCACCCTAGCTGCTGCCACCAGCGTTGGATTATGCCTTCGCCATTGACCCGGTTCTTTGCTGACGCGACCTGTCACCTTCCAATCTACGTTACTTTTATGACGGTTGCGTGTGATATGACCATTCCGCTGCATTTGACACACTTAGGTTATGGTCTTGCATCAGAATCTTTACCATTTTTGTCTTCGTTTCCTTTCGACTTAGTCGATGTGATCTCGGATTTTCTACCTTTGTAACTTCTAAACTTGCGATCTTGTTCCGAGTTCCTACTGCGACCCTTCGATCTATCAAAGGTAGACGCTGCACTTCCTGTTCCTTGAGAACGATCGACATCATTATCGAATTGACTCCTCCGTTTGTGCGCTCGATAACGCAACTCCTCGAACGATTCAAACATACCCAACTACAAACATCGTTTGTATCTGTGATCGCGTCGTTGATAAACGTTTAACACAGCAAATCGTTCGATTGTCGGGTATCTAAAAATTGTCGCTTGAGATGCCGCTTTCAGTACGTAAGCAACTCGTCAGCGTATTATTCGACGTCGCCGCTGTTTGATTTGTTACAATGCCAGTATCTTACGTGTCAAATCGTCATGATCGGAAAATCTTGTCCGAAACATCGATACAAGTTCTTCGTATTGCGACGGTTCTATCACCTCACTTCTTCGAACAAATCCGAATACTTATAACGGCGCACCTTGATACCAGCTGTTCGCATACCCCATCAAACTTTTTCATATTAAAGATTTTGAAATTTTTTGTTTCGTTCTGTCGAACTTCGGAAAATCTGTGAATTTTCTAGAACGTTTCCACAATTTGTCCAAAGCCGGTACCTATCGGGACTTGGGTACCTGTTGTTTCCAGGTGCTCTATCAACGTTGACGTTACCGCCAGATATGGCATGTGATATCGGTCCCAGACCAGACTGTGTTGCTATGACTGCATCGGGCCAACACCCTACAAAGTCAAGCATGAATGCCATACGTTGTTCCACTGACGAGGACTCGAAAAACTGAATTGCGTGGATCGCTTTGTTGCTGTTGTTGTACAGAGGCAGGACCGGCCTGTTGTTTTCCCGCAACTCACACAAAAATCTTTGTGCCAAAGGATCGTACATCAATGTGTCACCGCGACTCCAACTTCATTCTTGCTAACCACGTGCCACTTGCATCGAAGTTACACCGATGACAGATGAATACGTTTGCGGTTTGCCAACCATACCATACGTAGCGCCCGTCGCTGCCACGGCGTTACGTACTTGATTCATAACAATCGTTGTCAATTGCCTTTGACCAAACACGGCTTGAACGTATGTCGGTTGACCAACATTAACGACTGTCGTTGGGTTTAACAATCTTTGAGTTTGTTGACTCGACATAAGGGGCGCTTCAGCCGCCACCGCTGTCAACGTGTCACTCGACTTCGACTTGACTTGTTTGAACTGCGATCGAACCATTGAACAAGTCGCGGCCAAATTAATTCGAGCCACTTGGCGAGCCTTTGACAGGACTGTTTGCACATCATCTCCAATTTGAGTGCCATAACGTTGTTCCAGATGTGTACCCATCAGTCCCAAAACTTTGAACACGTCACCCACTGCAGCTATCGGTTTAATACGATCGATGTCGGATACTGGCGGTGAAAAGATGTCAAACACACTTTTAAATGACTCGACTGCCACATTGACGTCACTTGTGACGTTGACTCGACTGTAATGAGCGATAAACGCAGCATTACACTGCTGTCGAGTGTTGTAACATGAGACACCACGCTCCCGATCGGCGATAATCGAGGCACATTCCTATTCCCGATGAACGTTACATTGGGCTCTATCCCGCCATCGACTGACGTTAAATGGCGCTTTGGCCCCTGTTTTCTTTTGTCCATAAATTTACCATTTCTTTTGATTCGTCTGCACCGCTTGTCCATCGACTTGACTTCGACTAACCAGCTGCGGCAAATTGTGAACCAGCGAGACTGTCGATGTTGTCGCTTTCTCTTTAATGGCCTTGCCGTCAGGTGACGGGGTGGCTTTGCCACCGACATTTTCGGGTGTATCTTTTGTCGGCGACCATTTGAGTCCCATACTTGACTAAACGATTTCCAAACCGACTAAACGATTTCCAAACGTGCCAGCAAACTTACCTTTTTCCTGCCAACTTGCTTCCAAAAAACTGTCGTTATAGCGAAACCGGGTAACTACGGATACAACTAGTTCCAACCCCAAAAATGTTTTCAAAGTTGCGCAAAAATGCCAATTACTGAATTACTGCAGTGTCGATTTATTGGCAATACGATTACCACTGATCCTCCAACCAGGGTGCAAAGCGGGACTGGATTATCCCGGAATCGGAATCGTAACAGCAAATTTATAGCGGAATTCTTGGCTGGCACGTTTTCATATACGTCCCACGAACGAATTGGAGATGATTTTTGGTTCTGTAAAGCTTAACTACAACCTATTATTGATAAGTTACCTCATTGAAAGCAATTTAATAGGATAAATGACACAGAATTGTTATTCAACATATCACAACGAATAGAATTAAAATTTAAAAATTCCGATTCCGATTGATTGTGCAAGCGCAACCGGAATCGGAATTGGAACTCGTTTTGAATCGGAATTCTAGTCGGAATCGGAATCCCGATTGCACCCTGGATTCCGCAGTCGCCAAAAACAATTTCGAAACTTAGTCACAACAACAGCCAAACTGCTTTCAAACAAGTTTTAATACTGCAAAATATAAAAGTACTTGACACCCGCCGTGTATAAATCCAGTTATACAACGCAATACTGCAATAACACACGCCACTTATCGGCCGAAATTGTAACCAAACCACGCAAGCCGGGTAGGTTTCGGAGCATATATAATTCGTCATGTGTGGTTAAAATGTGCAAATAATAATACCAGTTTTATTAACATTCAAGAAAAAATTTTGTTAATCCTAATGGCTCTATGTCAATATAAACAAACCCTTCATACAGAGCGAGCCCCTGTTAGGGGCTTGAAGAGTACGACACTACATCATCTATCTGTTATTTTAAGAGAGCATTTGCAGCACCTTTTGACTGGTAAAAACACAAACTTAACAGTTCCAAACGCTAGCTAAGTTGTTTCCACTTAAATACAAAAGCCAACAGTCTACATTTATATAGAGTATTGAAATAGTAGAGAGCTTGGGACAAGTTTCCGCCCTATCCTAAGCTTGAGTTTACAGTCTACAACAAAATTCACTTTCAAGTTATATATGCTAAGAATTGAACGAAACATGTAATGAAAGTTGGAAGAACGAACAATGTTTATATTTATCTTCCGAGTAATCTTTAACAATAAGCCAAGTATGGTTCAAAGTAGTAACCATGCAATCGACGAATCATCTATAGTTTTGATTTCAAAACTTTTGGCGTTTTAATGCTCAAGTCATGAACTCTTCATCCTGTTTAAATACGACAGCAACTTCAACTTTAATACTATTTATCGTAAAGATGAACGTTTCAGATATCCACTTTATTAAAAGCACTTCTGTGTTAAAAATTATTATCTTCATTGTAATAGTGCTGGAGACATAATATTCTCAAATACGTGTAGCACCTATCAACAGTTAGTTTTAGGGATAGATTTTCAAACAGTAGCACTCTATCATGCGATTGGCCGTCTCAAAATGTGTCCTTAACCCTTTCTCACATGAATATTTTCTATTTCCCCTGACACCTACTTTTATGCAAGGATTCGAACTTCAGCGACTGGAGTGGTAGGCGTATACCATCACTCACTACTCAGCTATAGGAGCGTTGACGCTCGAGCCCGTGAGGGCTCTCACGTCTTGTGGTGATTTAGTACTATGTATACGTGTTTCAATTGTTAAACACGGTGCGATATATTATTTAACGTATATGCACTGCGCTGAGTTGCCTATAAGCAACTCAATGTGAGAAGGGGTTATAGATAGTAAACTGAAAATTTCTCGCTTAACACTTTCTCACATGAATATTTTCTATTTCCCGTAACACCTACTTTTATGCAAGGATTCGAACTTCAGTGACTGGAGTGGGAGTCGTATACCATCACAGCTCAGCTATAGGAGTTTGACGCTCGAGCCCGTGAGGGCTCTCACGTCTTGTGGTGATTTAGTACTATGTATACGTGTTTCAATTGTTAAACACGGTGCGATATATTATTTAACGTATATGCACTGCGCTGAGTTGCCTATAAGCAACTCAATGTGAGAAGGGGTTATAGATAGTAAACTGAAAATTTCTCGCTTAACACTATCTCACAAGAATATTTTCTATTTCCCGTAACACCTACTTTTATGCAAGGATTCGAACTTCAGTGACTGGAGTGGGAGGCTTATACCATCACAGCTCAGCTATAGGAGTTTGACGCTCGAGTCCGAGAGGGCTCTCACGTCTTGTGGTGATTTAGTACTATGTATACGTGTTTCAATTGTTAAACATGGTGCGATATATTATTAAACGTATATGCACTGCGCTGAGTTGCCTATAGGCAACTCAATGTGAGAAGGGGTTATAGATAGTAAACTGAAAATTTCTCGCTTAACACTTTTTCACATGATTATTTTCTATTTCCCCTGACACCTGCTTTTATTCAAGAATTCGAACTTCAGTGACTGGAATGGGAGGCGTATACCATCACCACTCAGCTATAGGAGCTTGACGCTCGAGTCCGAGAGAGCTCTCACGTCTTGTGGTGATTTAGTACTATGTACACGTGTTGCTATTGTTAAACACGGTGCGATATATTTAACGTATATGCACTGCGCTGAGTTGCCTATAGGCAACTCATTGAGAAGGGGTTATAGATAGTAAACTGAAAATTTCTCGCTTAACACTTTTTCACATGATTATTTTCTATTTCCCCTGACACCTGCTTTTATTCAAGAATTCGAACTTCAGTGACTGGAATGGGAGGCGTATACCATCACCAATCAGCTATAGGAGCTTGACGCTCGAGTCCGAGAGGGCTCTCACGTCTTGTGGTGATTTAGTACTATGTACACGTGTTGCTATTGTTAAACACGGTGCGATATATTTAACGTATATGCACTGCGCTGAGTTGCCTATAGGCAACTCATTGAGAAGGGGTTATAGATAGTAAACTGAAAATTTCTCGCTTAACACTTTCTCACATGATTATTTTCTATTTCCCCTGACACCTACTTTTATGCAAGAATTCGAACTTCAGTGACTGGAGTGGGAGACGTATACCATCACCAATCAGCTATAGGAGCTTGACGCTCGAGCCCGAGAGGGCTCTCACGTCTTGTGGTGATTTAGTACTATGTATACGTGTTGCAATTGTTAAACACGGTGCGATATATATTATTTAACGTATATGCACTGCGCTGAGTTGCCTATAGGCAACTCAGTGTGAGAAGGGGTTAAAAAGGGCAGCACATAAGTATGTGAAAAATGTGCTGAACGAGACTTCTTTTTGAATTCAGGTTATATCAGGGTGTAATTGGATATTCGTTTTCCTTCCGTGTCCAGCAAAAATCAGTGTATGCATCAGGGTGCAACCGGAGGTGATCAATAGCGGAGCCGGAGCCGAATCAGGAGCCGGAGGTCAACAAAACTTGCCGGAGCCGAAGCCGGAGGCCAATTTTCTGCCGTAGCCGGAGGTAGACCACCGGTTGTACCATTTTTTACATCATAGAAAAACAAGAAATTCCGTTATCATATTACGCTTAAAATTTAGTTCTAACTAATGAATAAATGTTGTCATTTTCATTACAAAAATTCAGCCCATGAAAGTCATCTGTTGGAATCTCAATAAAATATGATTTCATCTGCCATGATTTCTCCGAAATTGTAGAAAGCATGGTGAATATTTGCATGCCTCAATTATGCTGACGAGAACCGTAAAACATCTTTGAACCTTGAAAAATCTTTTATGTTCAGTCGGTTTTTTTCCGCCCAAAATTTTGAACACTATCCCTTCTCGTAATTCTTACTATCCAATACCTCGGTTCTAGATGCTTTAAAGTTTGCAATACGTTTGTCTGTATTAAAAGAGCGTTGAAAATTCGTAGACTTTTGTTGATCCAAAGCACAAAAAGATTCTTTTGACACGTTGAACCTAAGACACCAAGTTAATAAAAAGAATTGACGTGGAATTTACTTCATGAGGCAATATAAGTGCAGTTAGTGGCCAAACTTGAACCGTGTTGTCTAACGATTCTCGGCTTAAAACTTTAACAAACGACCTAAACCGTATATTTTCTTTATTAATGATCACAAAAGCTCTTTCATATTTCTATATAAATGTTGTGAGTTTGGACAAAATGTTTGCAAATCGGTGAGAATATTAATGTATATGAATTCGGCAAATGCTTATTGCAACAATAAATTTTCAATTGTGCATATTAACCAGTCGGTCAACAAACAGACTTTTAACTTGACAGGGGGAACGAGACTTTGAGGTTTTCAGCATAGTTTGTCGAGATGCAACGAGATCACAATGATGTACCAAATGTCTTTAATATGTATACGACAAAATGTTATCTTTTTGTTGTTTACCTGTGGTTGTTCGAATCAATTTAATACAGAAATTGTTGCATTTTGTGATTTCTCTTTTGTCAGGGTAGGAAGGTAAACAAGTCATTAAGCCAGTCTAGAAGAAACTGTTTTAGTTTGTTGGTTTTTTGAGAAAACGAATTTCTCGATTTTTAATCTGAATTCAATAATTTTCGCGTTGCATTTTGCGTTCACTATAAATTCCGATGTGTTGGCTGATGAACTCAAAGAGCGAATTAGTCATCTCTGGATATTTCTAAGCTAATAACAGGAAACATCAACTCGCCCTGAGCTCCGATTTAACTCCGTGAGTTCGATCAATTCATGTAGTTCAGAGTTCTGAAAGACCTGATTCAGATCTCAGTCTTCTGAGTGGATTCAACTCATTCTAAGTTGAAATGAACTCTCTGGAATTTACAGCGTCGCTGGATTCAGTATTTGCTTGATTTTGATTAAAGTTCGTAAAAGTTGTTTGCAACAAAAATGCTGCAATCGATGTCATATGCAACCCAAAATGATTCCTTAAACCATGTTTTGGAGGTTTATTTATTTTATTAACAAATGAAATATTGACAAATGTGTTACCGTAAAAACTGAGATATCTGTATATATATACTCTTGACGAGTATATAGGAATTTCACCAATGAATTTAAACTTTTAACTTTGACTTCAGTTTTTAAATCGACTTCTGATTACTTATGATTTTGACTTATTGAATAAAGCTGCTCTGAAGATTGATGCTGAAATGTTGGTTTCCTGTAAAAATAGTCATTTTCGTATTTTTAGCCGTAGTCGGAGGTAGACCACCCGTTGTTGTTCCCTGGTCCTATACACCATCACAGAGTTCAAACCAAGGTCAAAACTAGTTTCAAACCTAGGCCAATATTCTCAAATGCGTGTAGCATCTATATCAAACCAGTTTGTGCTATTATGTTTTCAAACTGATCTTCTGCATTTTCGAATCTCAATATTTGCACAGAAGTATGACAGATCAAATCTGAAAAATGTGTCGAATTGCTAAGCTCGCCTTTCACTAATTTGCAAATTACAAAAAAGTATGACTAACTGGAGATAGGTGCTAAACACAATAGTAAAATTACTAATGCTTAAAATGTTGTGATTTTCAAGTCAACGCAACCCAGATTTTTAGCCAAACGAACATTTTTGTTTCAGACAACTTATCATTGACCGTAAAAGTTAAAAATTTGAACCATTTTCGCGACAGTGACAATTCATAATTTTGATGGACCGATAAAATTTCCTATGCGCAATTTTCTTATTTTATTGTTCGGTAAGCTTAAAGTCAGTTTGGGAGCAATCGGTGTGAGGGGGTGGTATTTGACATCATTTTTTAAGAAACTATGGGGTGTGAACTGAGATTACATTATATATATAAGTCATCTCTTTAGTATTGTTCATTTTAGCAGTATGGTTCCAAATCTGTTACTCGCGCCGATTGGGCTACTCTCAACGCCAAATTCGATCGTTGGTCAATACCTACAGCTTAGTCACCCCCAAAGATTCGTGTTGTACCTGCAGCCCCGTTGTCGCACCGGAACATTACGCGTGTTGCGGTGCGACCGCATTCAACACCGAAACCCACATGTGTTGCGGTAGTGAACGCGTTCATCTTCGCAAGCAACACGCTGTGTGTTGTGGCTCAGAATCGTACAACTATCAGTCGCATTTATGTTGTGGATACAATGGCAACAAACATAAAAGCGACTATAATAGTGTTATTCTGAGTCGACAACAATATGGCTGTTGCACGGCTTTCACTGCTGACGGTGCAACAACACGCGTTGCGTACAGGTTAGCAAACGAAACCTGTTGTACCGGTGGATATATCTCACCCGGCGACGCTTGTTGCGGCCCATTAGGCTACAACACCGTTCGCCAGCTGTGTTGCAACGGCATCGTTCACAATCGTGAGACGACTGCAGTAGCTGCAACACAGTGCTGCGCAGCACGTGCGTACAATTCGCAACTGCAATTTTGTTGCAACGACGATGTGTACGCGCATGCGACACACAGTTGTTGCGGCGGTGTTGCATTTGAACGCCGCACACACATGTGTTGCAACAACGCGATAGTCGTTGGTGATCGCTGTTGCGGATATGCTACCGGCTATCGCATTGCGACTCAAATTTGTTGCGGCGGCGCTGTGGTTAACCCCCGTCGCCCGGGAACCTTAGCTCGGTGTTGTGGAACCCGGGCGTACAACTATCTCGAACAAAAATGCTGCAACGGTCTCGACGTGATAAATCGCGCAACTCACGGTTGTTGCGCTGAGCGTGTTGCTTACGATAGAAGATGGCAGGTTTGTTGCAACTACGATGTTCAAGATGGAGACTCGTGTTGCTTGGCAACTGGTTTTTTCTCTCATGTTGCTATGTGTTGCCGAGGTGTTGTACAACCGCGATGGGGGTTGCAACCGTTGTGTTGCGATAGCCAATCATATGATGCTTCTATAGAAGAATGCTGCGGGGGCGTTGTTATCAATAGAGCAAAACAAGGTTGTTGTAGCGACAGTGCAACATTTAACCGCTCGAACCAAGTTTGTTGCGGCAATACGCGTCGCGAAGTTCTGACTGGCGACGCTTGTTGTCGCAGTCGCAGATCACAGTTGCAGGGCTATTTTGTTGCGCAACAAATTTGTTGCCGTGGTGTAGTACAGCCACGATCCGGAAAAGCTGCGTGTTGCCGCGACAAATCGTATAACATGAGGCAACAAATATGTTGCCGAGATGGACAGGTATATTCGCGTAGGTCGCATAAATGTTGCGGTTCAGCTGGACATGGGTATGATCGGCGATTTCAAACTTGTTGCAGGGGTCAGGTAGTTAACGGGTCTAAATGTTGCACGCCTTCGCTTAGGGTGGGGGCTACATATCTGCGACAGGGCTACTCTCAAATTCAAGGGTACTACGATGCGTTTGAAATTTGTTGCGCCGGTGTGGTTCGAACTCGGGTCGGAAATGCAGCGTGCTGTGGAATTATGACATACAACCGCGATACGGAACTCTGTTGCACCGCTGGGCATAATCGAGCGTATGCAAGTAAACTTTGATGTTATTTTGGGATTGGCTTCAGTTGGTGTAGTTGGTACCGGGTCTGTGCCAAGGGTGGGTGCAGGGGGAGACTCAACCCCCTGGAAGAATGTGGCCCTCATAGAAAATTTTCAACCGTGCTAAGTCATCGAAATCCCTTGTATGCCCCTGTTGAAAAAATTTTCACTCACCCCCCCCCCCAGCAAAGCGGGCAGGCTACGGAGTTGGTTGGTACCTATTTCATCATCATTTTTATATAAGCGAGTATGTATAGTTCTGCTTGCTTAGCAAGCTAAAAATGTGTTAGGATGAGCATACAGGGAAATCCAATGCCTTTACAAGTGAGAGGCTGAAACTTTATAAAAAACCGCAAAAAATTTCTACGGAGTTGAACGTTTCTGGGAGCCCTCTTGCTTAGGTCCCAGTACTGGAAAACATTGCTTTATATCTGACGCTGCTGCATCAAAATTATTATTGACAAGCCTAAAGCCGAAGCCTAAACGTTGAAAAAAGTGTAAAGTTAAGTCTAAGCCTAAGCCCAAAGCAAAAAAATATGATCTAAAATCTAAGCCTACCCTTTTTCACTCACACCAAAAAACAACACAGCCCTAAAAGTAACATGGGCCGCACGCCGCATATCCCTTAAAACATCACAATGCTCCACTGCACACATGCAGTTAAGAGTGACAAATGCACAATTTCCCGGCCGAATAAACTTTATTTGTAAGCTGAAATTGAAAAAAATATTGACATTAATAAGTTTAAAAGTTTACAATTACTAAAAAATAAATAGGCTCATAAAAACTTAAATAATTCAGTAATTCAAAATTGCTTTGAGTCAAACCGGATAATCTTTTCGCGATGCGCCATTTCCTTACGACAATTTTTTTTGTGTTTCAGCAGTAATCAACCGAGCAACTCATGGCTGTTGCGCTGGCGTCACCTATCATCTTGCAACAGAAATATGTTGCGGATCGACAGTGTTCACTGGTGATCATTGTTGCGCCCAGTCACCACAGTCCCAGGGCTACAATTCGTCTACCCATATATGTTGCCGCAACAATATTCAACCCCGATTTGGCTTTGCGCAATGTTGCGGACAACTATCGTTCGACGCTACTGTTCAACAATGTTGCGCCAACCGAATATACCCTCTAACCGAAAGGGGGATAACTCCTGTGGCAAAAGGGATCACTTCAGGAGAAAGGGTGGTGGCCCCAGTGCGTCTGCCGTCAGGCCGATATTGTTGTGGTGGTAAAGTGCTTCGCAAACTATCCCGAGAGTCCCGTATATGTTGCCGTGGGGTATTTAGTTCAGGTAATGCGTGTTGCGCTTCTGTAGGATACGACAGATTTAGTCGCGTTTGTTGTGGTACTAGACTGTTTTCTATTGCCGACTGGGTAGAGCTTTATTCGTTAAGGCCTTTTCCGAGATTAGAATTAAACAATGGTGAGAACAACGGACCATTGGAGGGGCTCAATTCTGGAACCGATAGTAGTGAAACGTTCGCGACATTCACAGACAACCGACCTACGATACATTCAGTCGATATTAGTGAACTATCTTGTTGTAAATCTGAAGTTTATCATACACGACTTGAATTATGTTGCACAGAAAACGTGTGGCGCCGCCATGCTGGGCAACAATTACAAAGAGCCGTGGCGTGTTGCGGAAAACAAGCGCTCGATTCAACAGTGAGCGATTGTGAATCTGGGATGGTAGTACCAAGAGTAACCGGACCTCAAGGTAGCGGTCAAATATCTTTAACTCAAAGTACCGAAATTGACTATGATATTAACACTGTTAGTATAGCTAAGAAACTTTCACTGGATTATTTTGACATCAGCGAAACAGGTTCAGGGAATTTATAAATACTAGTAGTCCGACTTGCGCAAAGCGGATAGGTTCTAGATAGCAAGACATACTGAACAGTTGCTTTGCGGTCCCGCGTTTGCAAGGAGCCCACTGGGTCTCAGACCCATAGAGAAATTCTGGACCGGCATAAAAATTACAATTTGCTTATAAGTCTGCAAGCAAACTTCCAGAATGCAAATTTTATATTTGTTTTAGAGCCATTATCACGTTTAGCTGGCTAGGGGACTGCTGCGATGATAATCTAAATAGCAACAGATTTAACACATAGCATACAATATAAAGCGGATACAGTAAACGATATATGCAAATTTTGTTCTTATAGAAGAATTATTTTTGTGTATGAAAAATTTGTGAACATATTAATGCTGGAAAGTTGCCCTACTACGTATGTGGGGAGTTCCAGCTTTAATATACCTATAGATTCAGATGACATATGTTTTCTAAGACACGAAAACTTTTGCTTGCAAGCATTTTAGGAGACACAGGATGAAACGGAGATAAACGTTTTGAATTTTTCAAATTTTGGCATTGTACATTTTATTGCTTGTAAAACTGTTTTTACAATATAAACAATTCATATTAATATTGAATAATAGTAATAGCGGAAATCTCGGCTTTTTGACAGAGTGCAACCAGAAGTAAAAAGATCAACATAAAATTCAAAAAGTCTGTTCGTACCTGGTTCAACGTTTAAGAAAATATTGTCCAAATTTTAAAAAAGTACCAAACTGCCAAAGTGTATTAAACAGGACCCGTAACAGTAGTATAAGTATATTTCTAAGCTTAAGAAAGCTTAAGCTTATTCTATTGCAGTTCCGCTGAAAATTGTTCCGCCCGTGATCTTTGTATGACAAAATTTCTACCTGAGATCGTAACCTAGTTTTTCTACAAAACCAGTATACAGAAGATAGATTTCCGGTGGAATCCTAGTGTTTAGCAAAGCCTTTGCGAAAATCGACTTCCGGCACACAGTTCCGCATGGCACTCGCGTATCCGGTACTGACGGCGGCCATGACACGCTGACCATTCGGACCAAGGTTCTGGTTCTGAAAAGCGAAGCAATCATTCCATAATATTTTTAGCCTCGAACTAACGATATGCAAGCTTGGATTGACTCTAAAAATTGGAACTGAGATTTGTTATAACTGGAACTTTATTGATGTTCTAGAAAAATAATTACATAACCAAAATTTTTTCATTTGGTTTGTGGGGCCCAAGTTCCAACTAGTCCACTGGGTATTTGCCACACAATGAACATCTCAACACCACCCAACGCGACCGTAACTAGAGGTGGGCCAGAGGCGCTCAGACCTGGAAAGATTTTGTCCCTCTTAGAAAAATTTCAATCTTGCTTGTAAGTCATCAAAAACCCATGTACGCCCCTCATGAAAAATCTGGTTACAGGAATGTTTCCCAACAGCAGTAGTTGTGAAAAAATTAATTTCAAAAAACTTATCATACATTGTCCAAAATAAAATGTGTACGACTCATGTGGAATGTAAAAATGTCTGTTTCAAATCGTACAATCGCGAACACTGGTTGTTCGTTTATGGTGAACGGATATTTAAATCAACCTTTTAAAATCTTGGAAATTTTCGCAAAATGGCGTGATGAAAATTATATGGAACAGTTTCTAAAAGAACAACTGTCTCTTGTACACTTCACCGAACACGCTAGAGGCATAGGTATAGGCTTATGCTTAGGTTTAGAAAAGTGTCTGAATACCCAAATCTAAGCCGTTATCAAAGTTTGAGTCCTTTACCCTTAATGTGAGGGCAGTGCACAAGAGGCAAATGTCATATACTGCTGACCTGCCCGTTTCGGATAACGCGGTCGCAAAGTCGTAGACGCGTTTCGGGATACGCTCTTTATTGGCGGTTGACGTTTTTCAAACTGCGTCTTATTTAAAAGCATCGATTTTGAATTTTGATTTTCTTTAGCGCTTGGCAAGTACTGTTTTTTGTATTTTTCGTACAATTTTGCTGCTGCTTTCTGAGTTTCTAGTTTTGTTGATTGGAGTATTTTTGAGGATTCCGGTTTGAATTTGTTGCGATTGTTGTAAGAATATTGTTGTTGTTGTTGTTGTTGTTGTTGTTGTTGTTGTTGTTGTTGTTGTTGTTGTTGTTGTTGTTGTTGTTGTTGTTGTTGTTGTTGTTGTTGTTGTTGTTGTTGTTGTTGTTGTTGTTGTTGTTGTTGTTGTTGTTGTTGTTGTTGTTGTTGTTGTTGTTGTTGTTGTTGTTGTTGTTGTTGTTGTTGTTGTTGTTGTTGTTGTTGTTGTTGTTGTTGTTGTTGTTGTTGTTGTTGTTGTTGTTGTTGTTGTTGTTGTTGATGTTGTTGTTGTTGTTGTTGTGGTCGTTGTTGTTGCTGCTGTTGTTGTAGTCGTTGTTGTGGTCGCCGCTGTTGTTGTTTTTGTTGTTGCTGTTCACCGCGTCCATGATATATTTCTAGGCGTAGCCGACTTGGGGTCGAAGGCACAACCGTGTGACGAAGTGATATTTTTGGAATTGGCACAACGTTTTTAATTAATGGTTTGGGTTGTCGATATCTTCTTGGTTTAGGTTTAACACGATACTTTTTAGTGAATGCAGGTTGCCTCCGGCGAATGATCTGAATGAATTTCGACGTGTCTGCATCTGGAATATGTTTATTACGGATAAAAATCAAAAGATCATGGCGGCGTCCGGCGGCATGCGGCTTCACCCGACGCAGTAAAATATAGCGCAACCCTAATGGTGATCAATAATGTTTTAGGATGAGCATATGAAGAGTTCACTGGAGTTACAATCGGGTGTTAAACTTTTCCAAGGAGCGGGTGTAACCAAACGCTGGCTTAAAGTTTAATACATAATTTCTTACCTCTTACCGCCAGCCGATAAGGTTCACAGATATGGCACGAAACCGGACAGGATATCCAAAGGTCACTTTCCATGCACATTTTCCGATCGGCCCAAAGGTCACAGGAAGAGTAATAATCCTTGCAATGCTCTGTAACAATGAATAAAACTCTGCAAAGCCCTATTCTCACATGCAAGGCTTTGCAGCAAAATCTTGCACGTGTTTTGCATGTGCTAGTTTGGTCAGAAAACATCTTTGACGTTCTTGCAGCTGCAAATTATTCACTAGAATTCTTGCTATTATATATATTTAATTCACATGTGTGAACGCAGTTCAAAGTCAATTGAATTTCTTGCTCCTCTATTTGGATTGGTCAAACAAAACTGTAAACTGTGCTGCTATGTACTTCTTGAATATTGACAAGTTTAAATAGCGTTACAAGTTGAAAAAATTCATCATCATCGGCTGAACTGATAATTTACAGCTTATGCTTGATATTTTGTGCAGTCGTCTGCAAATTTATTTATACAAATTCATGTCAAGATTCAGAACGAAAGTGACGCTTCAGTGCAAATACTTGCAAGTACAAGTTATTCGTGCAAGTTGCAGATGCGAGTTCCTTCTGCAAAAACTTGCACGTGTGAATAGGGCTTTATATAATAAATACAAATCGCTTTGAGTAGCTGCAACATAAAACTAAGAAAAGACACCAATTCGGTGCGTTTTAGTGTTAAACATTTTTAGAAAAGTTTTTAATGAATTGCGATCATCTTCGTTTCCCTGATTTTACAAATCCATGTTTCCAAAATTTTTTCAATTTCCTGTATAAAATCTTCTCGAACACAGTTCACTAGTAGCTTCTAGTAAAACTTAAACTAACTTTGCGATATTACGTTAGGCAAATATGATAATGCCATCACGATCACTGGTACGTATTGAATTATTCCTTGAACCATTACAATTAAGACTGTGCTTTTTGTTTAATATAAACAAATACTTCGGAAATTAAACATTAAAATACAACTGCAACTCAAAATGACAAGTGAAACTTGAACCGGTATCATCATTATTCGTGAGTTTGATTGCAATAAACTGGGCAAATGTTAAATTGCACAATTAAAGGATAAATATATATACTTGGATTTGCTAGTGATCGTTGCAAGGTATGTTTTTTAGCAAAACAGTGGTAACGGTATGATATAAATGCGCAAATGAATTCTAATGCGGGGTTGACGTTATAACTCTGACAGCCCGGAACTCGTTTTGTTCATGCTAAGATTCGAGTCAACATAAAATATTGCTATCTAAACAGCGGGTGTGACGACAAGAAGTCACATGATATTGGCTTACACATCATTGATTTCAAGTGATCATCGTAAACAAACTGCCAGATGTCACGCGATACCGCAGGATATTTGTCCTAGTATAGTATGACATCCCGTAATTCTACTAAATATCATATGATCAGGACAACGTAATTTGTGCGCATTAATAAAAAAGTAAAAATTTAGATAATGTAGCATTAAATGATAGCGAATACTGGATTTGCGTATACGTTTTTGTTGGGCGGAAATTTCCCCAAAATATATTCCTAAGTACACATAATTCAAATTACAAATTTTAGTACCATATGACATATACAGGGCAATCAGGTTAGTTTACTATAGCTTTGCAGACATTTTCAAACATGTGACATGGTATTGACAGAGATTATTTCGAATATCATATGATATTGCAGTAGCAATCAGTGAATGTCACGTTAGGATAACAGACAATTCATTTTTTTGTATTTGATAGCGGAACAGCTTTGGGCCAACGATGCAATGTTTTTTGTAATACTACGGCGCATTGGTTTTGTCAGGGTGTCCAAGGTGAACCCCAAAGGCCGGTAATGGTACGGTAGCCATAATTTGATTGTTGTTTCTTAGTTTTAGTTTTCCGCATCATTTTACGTGCAACATAGGGCATGCAACAGCGGTATGCGTAGGTATACTACAGAAATAGTCATAAATTCACTTTTAAACTGCTGAAAAATAAATCAAAAAACAATAATTGCAGAAAAATTTAAACTTTAAGCAGTGGACACTTGAGAAGTTGCAATTTTAATTACAGTTTGCATCAAAGTTGACATATTCTTAGACAAAAAGCAGCTATGCAAATCGCTCAAGGCATTGAAATCGAAAATTCTCTTGATTTTTAAGCAACTTTGTTTGGAATTATAAAAGTTCACGAAAAAAATTGAAATTTTTTCGTTTTCTACAAATAATTGTTGCATCGGAAACGGTGCGAAAATACTGCCCACCGACTGACTATACGACAAAATATTTTGAAATGGCATAATACTGTAGTGACCCGAATAAGAGGGGGGGGCTGATATTTATTTGGCCTCTCCCGAGGGTACCCCCTGTTACTCGGTTACATACTGTTATTTATTTTTAGCCCACGCTCCGCCATCCTTTGTTACTGATATGTATCCGGTACTGCAACTATCCGTTGAATCAAACTTTTATTAGTCTTGTGTCAATAATTTGAGCGATAATGCAAGGTTATACTAAAGGAATGTACTTTCGAAAACTTAAGTACGCTTCAAACCTTTCGAACTCAAATTATTTGGTCCTGTTGTCGTTTATGCGCTACAATTAGGGATAATTGACATCTATGGACTCTAAACAAGCTTTAGGGACTGCATCTGCTTACGGACTCTTATTGGGGATACGGACTCCCATTGATTGGTACCCAAAATGGGGACCCCTCCCCTGTTATTACTCCTCTTATTCGGGTCACTACAGTAGTACAGGGCAATAGCCCGTTTATTATAGCAGAGGCAATACAAAATTTCAAATGATCTCAAAATTTTAAAGGAAATGCTTCAGTGTGAAGGATGCTGAAGCTTTTTGGGTTCAACGTCCAGGACACTGAAGCATTTTTGGCTTCAGTATATGGACGTTGAAGCCAAAAAGCTTCAGTGTGACGAATGCTGAAGCAAAAAATGCTTCAGTGTCCATAACACTACCCCCTCAAATGTTTACCTGGTGTACGCATGAATTTCCAACTCAATCTAGTTGTGTTGAACCGCACCATCAGAACTTAGAAATCAACGATAAAAATTACGCGTGATTAGTGCAAATATTACTTTCGTGCTATGACATCTAGCCTTATACTTGGAGTACATAAATTTGAGGTATCTGAATCGTTTTAAAGATAACCGTAACTCCGGTTAAGGCTTCGTATCTGACAAGCTAAAAACGTCTCGCAAACACAAAATGCGGTGCACAAGTGACCAGGGTATCAAGTGTGTTTGCGTGATTGTCCCTTTCAAATCGCGATTATACTCTTATTCTGCTCGTTTGGCAGAAAATTTATGTGAACACAAAAACAGTTTCCCTCTGAATTGAAAGTAAGGAATTAATCCTTCAGGTGCTCTAAAGCCTGCGTCTGAGTTATGCTCAGCTTAATATACGAAACTGGTTCATGATAAAATAAACAGTATTGGTATCGGCATGCTTCCAAAAATACCAATACAGTGAGTTTACCAATGGCAATATATATGTTCAACATTACAATCTACCTACACGCATGTGAAGTTTTTTAACGTTTTGTTGGTCTCAAGCTCCCCTCCTTGGGTCCAGAAAAAACTTACCGAAAAGTTATACAAATAAATTATTACTCGAAGCAACTTGTTAAGTTCCGTCGAACGGTGTTAAATTTTCTGCAATCCGGCGTTTATTTTGGCGAGTTATGGTCAAATAACTGATTTGGCGCATTGCCAATGATTTGGGCTGACTCCAAATCAGTTGTTGTTTGACCGTTTTAACTTGGTAGCCAATCGTCTGTTGGCAAAATATTTTAACACCATTCGACTGTGTGTGCGAACGGCGTTCAATGGTATATAAATTACCTAGCTTTTTGTGAAAAAAAATTGTTGGGTCTCACTTCGGGAAGGCACCTTAATGAAATTTGTCAAAATTTAATCAGAGGAGGCACTGAGAAGCTCAAATATGCAAATTTTTTCAAAAACCACCGTTTTTGGATAAACGTTGGCTGAGGAAAATATACCAGAAAACTTGCACGTGTGAACAAGGCTTTTATTTTTTCACTACAACCAAATTTCATGCGACACTTATGTATTGGTTTTTTTCTCTGATTTACAAATTATGTTCAATTGTTTGCCCTAAATATAAACTACTATTTAGTAAATATTTAGAGAAAACTACATGCCTTCCAATCGCACAGAGGCCGATCCAGGGGGATCACGAGTTTGAGCTCTTCATAAGTTCAATACATACAAACTGTTAAATCTCCAAAGGTTCGGAGTTAATATTATAAAAAGTCTGCAAACGAGCGTAAACTCCCCCCGTTGCTGTGTGTTATTTAGCCAGTCGCCCCCTTGTGATTTGAAAATTATGAGATTCGGCAATAAATATATAGTATATAAACTGTTACATCATATCAAATTCAACGTATTGTTCTGTGTTCACTGTAATATTTCAGTTTTTAAATGTTTTTAATTGTCTTAAAAAACGTTTAATTTCATAATATTCTGCACTGAAATTATGTAAAACTGAACGTTGAGTGAGTTTGCTGCTTTGCAAAGTATCGGTATTGAACGATGTCTCGTTTCGTTCCCTCCAACCGCCGTGTGCCAAAAATGGTTGGATTTTGAAAATTTTGTGCATATTTGAGCAGCTTCTCAGGACCTCCGCTGATCATTCAACGCCGATATTGAAAGAGCCTATGCTGAAGAAACGGCTAGTTTTAAATTCTTTTATCAAACGAAAATAAGATACATATTTATATATATAAAATATATATCTATATATATAAATGTATAAAGATATATGTGTATATATATATCTGCTTTTGAACTGTGTAAACTATCGTAGTATATAATCCAAATCGCAGTCGAAATTCAATTTCGTTTCTGGAATCGGTCGGAACCGGAACCGAAATTAAACTTGCAGCATTCTTTGCTTACATTCTTTTTACGAGTTTATTTTGTTATACTTTTTTGTTCTCGGCGTTTTGTGTTTTGTCGTAATAATACAGTCTTACATAAACTAAAGTGGCTTTTTCTACTTGAAATTATCTTTCTTCGTTGAAGACATAATTGAAACTGATTTTTGCTCATTTTCATTTCCTAAAACCAGACAGGACACTTTATATTCTAAACTCAAATTATTTTTGTCCATTTGGTTCGATGGTAAGATATTCTGAGCGTTATTTTTAACATATATTGGAGGATACATCAAAGACAGCGCCACAGGCGGAATCTTTATGCGTCAATGTCGGACACTTATATAATACAACCTCGGTGATTCTTTGTCTCTCCTAATTGTTCACTGAATTCCTTTACAAAAAAATCCAAATTATCGAAAATATTTCGAAAACCCGATATTTGACATATTTTTGTTTACAAAATTAGGGTCAGTGTTACACCGCAAAAATTCTGTCTTCTCTTTCGTTTTTGATTTATTTTGTTATTTTCTTGATTTTTTTCATGCGTAAGATTTGTAACACCCTTACGTAACAGTTATATTTATTAATATATAAACATATATATGTATATATATTGAATGGATGCATATAATTTTATGTACAACCTCATAAAACAGCAAGCGAGAAATTTTCTTGAACTCCACTGTAGTGACCGAATAACAGGAGAAACTGATATTTATTTTGCCTTGCCAGACGAACTTCCCCTATTATTCGGATACGAAATGCTATTTTTTAATTTACCCTATGTTGGTCGGACCCAGCATCATTCCATCGGTTATATAGACTCCTATTGATTGATACTTAAAATAAGCACCCTCTTATTACCCTTATCTTATTCGGGTCACTACCGTAGGATCTAGCAGACTATATTAAACTCTGTAGTGCGTTTTTGGTCATTTCACATATATCGGAAGAATATGCCTCCCTTATCCCTTATATATGCGCCTTGTTATATCTGTTATTTTATATACAAATAGTGTTTTGCGGAAAATTTTTATGAAATTTTCCTCAAATTTTGACTCCAAAGCGTATTATTTTTTACTGAAATTGGTGCCCTTTTTTATACAAAAAGAATTTGTTTTCAGCAAAAATAATTTTTACCGTTAAATAAATCATAGTGAAACTCAATACAAATTGTTTGTGTTTTTGGGATAATTTAAGATTTCAGCTCCCCGGTACAGCTGTATAGTGTATACTACAGATTTAAGACTGAAAATATTGAAGTTCCTGTGTGACTTTTTAAAGGATTTATCTGCTCATAAAATGGCTTTTTTGTCAAATTTCAACTTATATTTGTCGTCGAACTTTTTGTAAAAACGAATTTTGAACTTTTTTCCGAATAAACGTTTCTGTTACGCCATATTGTGAAAAATTGCATAATTGCATTGAAAAATGCATTATCGTCTGACTGAAATTTATAACTCTTCGAATTTGTTGTACTGTAAAATTTCTAATGGGCGTCAAATAGAACAATTGCCCGTATTCTCAAATGTATCTAGGACCTAGCAATAAACTTCGAACCAGCAAATGGAAAATTTCAAAATTTGACACATTGTTCGCATTTGATTGCTCTTAAATGTGACGCAAGTGGGATATTTGTAGCTGCCATACTTTGTTATTTTGAAAAGTTATTTCTAATTGGTGATAGGTGCTACACACATTTGAGAATGTGGGCCAATGTCCTAAAGTGTAGGCTTAGAGTCTATGAATTATCCGATTGCAGGTACCATTCATGTGTTTACTTTGAGCCTAACTTGCACAATTTTAAAAACTAAGACTGAATTTTGCTGGGTTTGCTCAGATTTTATAAGGGCCCGGCTGTTCATAACCTTAACATAGTTCCCAGTGGGTTAATAATCAATTTTTTCTTCAATTTAATAAGTCGATTCGTCACCCGGCTTATGTTAATTATATGGAGCTGTCCTATGGGATTCAGGAGAATTGGCCCATTTAAAGATCAGGGACAGACCGTATTTCTGCAGGCAAGCAATAGACAAAGCTTAAGCTTTAGACTAATTATTTTTGTTTAGAGACTTAGGCTTAGAAATATGCTCACATCTGTTACGGCCCCGTTGACTGGGAAGCTTAGGCTTGCGCTGCCCATTACCCGTTATATTGTTGTCTTACGGGTTCTTTTGACCAACATTTTAATCGTGGGTTTAAAATTGTCAACACTGTGTAGCATCAAGACATTTCACTTATTTAAAATTGTGTCAATTTTTTGTTTATTTCTAAAAACCAAAAAATATATATTTAAATTAGGTTATTTGTAATAAGAAACCTGCCTAATAGATTTGTACGCCACAACTTATTATAATTTAATTAGTTTGGTGTATTTTTGAAGAGGATAAAATTGAACAAAATTTCAAAAATTAGAAACTTTATTTCATTTTTTCAAATACGTCACGCGTGCAGCAGAAAATAAAACGAAACATGAACAGTGAAATCTTGTGTTGTTAGACTTAGCATCAATGGTATTTAGTTAATAATTTGGTTACGCAGAAATACGAGGCTGTTCAAGATTAACTAAATCTAAACGATGTACTGAAACACTTATAGGCGAACTCATCTTATTTAATTTGTTGTTTGATGTGACATTGCAACTAAGTGCTCAGTTTAGCTTGATAGCTCTGTTATGTTTTTCATATATTTTAGACGTATAGTTTTACTAATAGCTTCCAATTATTCAGATAATTCAAATGCTGTACGACCGAGATTGTGGGTTAATTTTGTGCATTAATTATTTTTGAACTAAAAAAGCATCAATTAAAATCCGCTGCTATGATGAGAAACAAATTCATGACTCAATGGATAGTCGTTGCTGTGATTGCGTTTGGACAATTTCCATGCATCTCACCACAAGGTAAAGGCATTTAAATTTACACCAATTCATTAAAAAATTTCAAATGTCTGGATTAATATTCTCAAATGCGTACTTATAGCACTAACATGACTTAGCGACAGATTTTCAAGCTGACGAACATGTTCAATTGCAGATCTCAAAATTGGAGCTGATGTAGGACAAATCAAATGCAATGAATGTGCTGAATTGTTAACTTCACTATGCGCTGGTTCCAAAGTTACAAAACCTATCATTCAGTGTTTTGGGGGGGGCTTCCCCGAAATTCCGTGGCGGGGGCTTCCAGACTCGCGAGCGAAGCGAGCGAGAAGCCAGACGCATTTTAAAACTTAAGCGGTTTTTGTTTAATCGGTTATGGCGGTCGCCCCTTTAGAAGTGGGGCCCCCCAAATGGGGCGTTTGGGGGGTGGCTGTTCCGGCCCTGCTATCACTAACTGGCAATAGATGCTACACACATTTGTGACTACAGGCTCTGATTTTGTATCAAATGATTTAAAATGTTAGTACGTTCAACTTGATGAATTTTAGTAAATATAATTTTTTAACTTTAAATTCAGTTTTTGCCAACCATCGAGTGTCCGCTTAAACTTTTCGCAAAATTATATTAAAATATGCGCAGTAACCTACAAAAGTATCGGAAATTAGCTGTCCAGTTGAAACTGTATTCAAACAGTGCTCTGTATTTTGATTGGGTAAAATCTGACGTGGGCACTCAACCAATTGTAATGTTTGACCGGTATAAAATTTAAGCCAAAGAAAACGTTTCATATTTTAAATTCAAGCTATTTCTCTCTTTTATTTACATTTTCCTGCTTTTCTGATTTAAATTATTTTGATATTGAAATATGCTATTATATATTTGCTAAGCTGCTGTAACGATGCCACAATTTACACCGCAGTGTTATACTTGATTTTTGAATAACCTTTTTAACCTGAAAAAATTTCAAATCTTCTGTCACACTTTTATGCACTTCTCAGTTTGAACGAAATCAATTGCACCGTTCGTGTTTTGGCACATTTGTAGTCCCCCACAATGGAAAAGTCCTCACCCATACAGCCCATGTATAGTTGAGCGTCGTAACGATTGTTTAAGCATATTCCTATACCTAATTCGAAGCTATTAAGCCTATAACTAAGCCTAGCCATAAATCTAACAAAATCGTTTCACTGTACACATAAACTACAAAAATGTCCACTCTTCACATGCATTCGCACCGCATGACACTAAATATAATACAAAGGCTTGGAGCAGTAAGGGCATATATTCTGAAAGATAAGCTTGACACAAATCATATTGCACAGCGAACAAACAAATGATCTATCTAAGTTTTTTAAACTCTATTTTTTTAATTGCAACAAAGCTAAAATAATTTAGACAGTCTTGAAATGCGTATATTATGGCAATGTGTTGATTCGTTACGCTGTACAACATGCTTTACTGGTATGTGTAATCGCGAAGCTGAGGTATGGCCAACATTGGAACGTTGCATTGAACGCACGGCTTGTGGACAGCATTCAGGTACTTTTGCCAAAATTATTTTCCGATTACTAACAATCGCTCATTGATTACGGCAAAATTCATTCCTCGGCGATATATATATATATATATGTGTGTATGTTTGTAGATATATACGTATATATCTAGATACCACCAATACAATATTAATATTATCACTATTATTATTATTATTATTATTATTATTATTATTATTATTGTTGTTGTTGTTGTTGTTGTTGTTGTTGCGGATAAATTTGCACATATACACGCATGCAATGTGGGAAATAAACGAAATTAAAACAGTTGCATTTGCATCTGATTATTGCACGAAGTTTATGTATTTGCAGCATTTGGCAGCTTGGAAAATCTTGTGTTTGCTATAACAGTCATTCAGATAAAACAGCAAGATTTGCTTGCATTTATTACTTTGTGAAATGTTTTGAAAAATCATATATTTATTTCTATTAAACGCTGGACTATTTGATAAACTAAAAATATTCAGAAAATAAAGGCCAGTATTCTCAAATGTGTATAACAACTATCAATAATTAGTAACAAGTCGACAAACATGTAAGCCAACCACTGACAATTTCAGCACATTTTGCACCAATTTTGCCGCTTGAAATTCAGAGGAATCTTTGGTTCACAGTTTGAACTGGGTTAACTCTAGGTCTATTATAAACGGATGTTAGGTGCTACACATATGTTTGAGAATACAGAACGTGACCGAGTTGAACTTGAAGTTGTACTAAAAGTCTAAAAACCGCAACGTAACAGAAATAACTGCATGAAGATCTAAAAATCTAACCAGCGTCTTAAACTAATGTTTGATTCACCCTGAGAAGCTAATAAATACTTAGCAATTATCATAACAAGATGGGAATTTATGCCGTCCAAGTGGATTCCTTCCGTGTGTAATATGAGCATCTATAAAACTCAAAATGACAATTGAACAGAAACACAGGTTAGAACCAACTTGCACACTGCAGTAAATCAAGTTGAATAAATATTAACTGCCACTTTTTATTTTAAATGCATACCTATCTATAGGTATATATAATATATTATATATTTATGTATTATAATCGTTGCTTACTTCTTTAAAAACTATTTTTTTGAAAAATCCAATTTTCACTTAAACAAGGTTCAGTTGTTTTCGATCGCTTTAATGTCACAACTTCAATTTTTAATTTTTTTTTCATATTTCACGTGCTAACACTTTGCGGTCCATGTAAAGATTACGGGTGGAACGTGTTTCAGCGGGACTACAGTACAGTAAACTTTTGCTTTAGGCAAATTTTTTGCTTAGGCTTACGCTTAAGCACAGACTTAGGCATAATATCATTCTCACGAGTAGTCTTTAGATTATTAAGGCTTATAAATATCCTTTTACTACTGTTACGGACCTGTTCTATACTTAATACATACGCCAATATTTCAGAAAAACTCTTCTGAAAATTTTTTAAACTCAGTTCGAGCGTCACAAAATCAATTTTTAGATTTTTTGAAACCACGATTACTGCCACGTACCGCTGAAATTCCGGTTCCGGCTCCACAATTCGACAATTCTAACCATCCAGCCAACCCGGCGTCAGATGGTACATTTTGGCAATGTGCAATACATCCAACACAATGTAGCCAATGTGTTTCGTCCCAATGTAATCACACGGTCACACTGCACTATACATTTGAACAATGTATTGACTCACCTGAATGTAGTTTTGAATTTTCCCGGCACCCTGGGTCTTCCACCCACCCAGTCCGAGGAGATCTACAACAATCTGTGACTTTGCCATCAGCAGAGCAAGCTTTCTCTAGCCCGGATAACACTGACCCGTTTCGCGATCATAAGCGTACAAATCAGGCCAGTGCACAATTGCAAGCCGTCGAACATTCATCGACCCAGCAAACACTGTTACCGTCAACTCCAGCGTGGGAACCCCAGACAACCAAGCTTCAACCGTGGGAAAATCAGCCATCGACCAGAGCAGCACCGTGGGAAAATCAGTCGTCGACCAGACGAGAAGGAATAGTCACAAACACACACGATTTATTCAACTGGCAATGCCGTGAGAACGCTCAACCATGGGAAACTTGTGAGCCGTGTCGGGTGGGGGCCGGTGGGTCAGCGTGCGACGCCACACTACCGCAATATTTGAGTCATACAATATGTGCACAAAGTACCCATTGTAAGGGCTCCAGTGACACGGTTGGCAGAACAAACAGCGAACAATTGAACAAAGATGAAATTTTTGCCAAGCGTGGATCGGGTTCGTTATTTTGGTATTTTTTGGGGTGACGGAAAAGGTTACCGAAGGTGACGGGTGAGAGTAGAAGCTTATATGGGTGTGAGGAGTGATGGTAGATCATTACGGGGGCGGTCAAAATTGGTGATGGTTGTGTTATAATCATGACACAAAAAGGAAAGGGGCGTTCTGGATTTTGTGTTACTAGTCCTGAGTGTGTCCTAATTTGGTCATTTACAGTTGTTGTCAGCAGTCTGAGACCTTAGCGAAGCAAGTCTCAGTTTGGTGAAGCCGAAAAGTTATGATTCCTCTTTCCTGATATGAGGTTATTCTCGTTGGTGGACGGTTCTGGTGGAAGTTCCCTGGTCCTGTAATATGACATTGTATACCGGATGCTAGAAAAGAGAGGAAAGTCAGGATTTTATTCGCTTATGAAATTTGCACTAACAGATTGCAACAGGCGGCTTAAATTGTGAAGCAACCGCTACTTAACGCTACGTTTTTATTTAGACAGTACTAGATTAGAAATTTTTACAGCAATACGCCACCGTAAGCCTTGATCAATTTTTACAGGTTCTATTTGTACTCTCATGCGACGTTAAACAAGTTATCTGGTGTATGCAGGTTATTGTGAGGTATTCACCACTTACTCGTTGTTTATTTCGTCCCATCAGCTTGATTTAAGACGTTTTGTCAATCTTGGTGATTATCCGTTCCCTTCCTACGCCCGTATTCTCAAATGTATATAGCTACTGTCACCAGTTAGTAATAGGTTTTCAAATTCACTAACTATTGCAGTTGTTAAACTCTAAATTGGCGCACGAGTAGAGCAAATCATTTTCGAAAACTGTGCAGAATTTTGAGCCTCAGTATTCACTGGTTCGAAAGTTACAACACCTATCGCCCACTAATGATAGGTGGTACACGCATTTAAGAATACGGGCCCTGTCATTGTGGAATTTGCATAAGTTTCGAAAGTCTAATAGGCCGATAATTCAATATTATATATTTTAAAATTGTCTTCGTTTGAATTGGTTTGCTAACGTCAGTCCAGTATACGATCATTAGGGAACCAACTCATGCTTATGTGTAACGCGTTGATAGAAATTGAAGCTTGAAATCCTGGACTAAAATTTATTCATTTATTTGTTGTGCTCAATTTACATCCGTTAACATGTTACCCTCTGTCTAACTAATTGTTATCTGTTGAGGGCCGTAGTCAAGAATTCATCACGGGGTGATAATAACTGAGATATTGTTACCGTCATCGATCCAGAAGTTGATTTTAAAACGTGTTCAATCTACATTTTATGGTCTCGCCAGAAACGGCAAATGTATAGAACAGGGCCGTTACAGTAGTATCACCTAAGCCTCTAATCATACGCGTAAGTAGGTATTTACACGTAAGCCTAAGCGTAAGCTTAAGCAAAAAAGTTGTGTAAACGTTAAGCTTATATACTCTATTGTAGTCGCGCAGAAAAATGTTCCGTTTACTATCTTTACGTGGGCCCCAGAAATTTTGGCAGGGACTCTCTCCCTGTATACGATATGCCGACCTCGTAGTACAACAACATTTCCTACGGAATTTGAAAAAGACGTGTGTTTTCTTTAGATAAAAAAGTATTGCTTAAATATCGCAAAACATTCTAGCGCAAAACATAAAAAAGGCCACTGATGGTTTAGCAGTTGCAAACAGCCTAAAACCAGGTTTTATTGTTGAAGGCAATACTCTGCCGCAATATATAAATTGCGTACCAGTGGCGGATCGAGAAATTTCTGATCAGGAAGTCGCGACGATATATAACAGTGAGAAAAACTCGCGATCGAAACAAACGAAAAGCCAAACGCAATTTTAGTACTAAATTTTAATGTAAAAATTTTTGCTGTATCCAAAAACCTGGGTAGTCTCACTTTTATCCGCCAGTGAGCGTAAATGTCGTTTTTGTTTTGTTAAACATTAGATTTGCCCTATTACGAATATTCTCAAATGTGTACAACACCTATCATGAGTTTTATATCGCAACTATTAAAACGAAATCTGTCAAGTTTTAACCCTTTCTCACATGAATATCGTCTATTTCCCCTGAGACCTACTTTTATGCTAGGATTCGACCTCCAGTGATTGGAGTGGGAGGCGTATACCATCACCACTCAGCTATAGGAGCTTGACGCTCGAGCCCGAGGGGGCTCTCACGTCGTGTGGTGATTTAGTACTATGTGTACGTGTTACAATTGTTAAACACGGTGCGATATATATTATTTAACGTATATACACTGCGTTGAGTTGCCTATAGGCAACTGAATGTGAGAAGGGGTTAAACATTTTGTTGTGAAAAAATGTACAGCGGAAAGAAATTTTGATTTTCAACTAACCTAGTTCACTTGTTTGAAATCGTACTGGTAACTTTTATGATAAAAAGTGTTGTATGCGTTTTGAGAATACCGGATTAGTTTTCAATGTATCAATCTCATCGTTTTACCGAATACCTACCTGAAATCTTTGCTTACTAATATAGCTTATTAAACAAGAATCGTGGCCGCAATCTCATTTCCAGCACGTCTGTATGTAAAATATTTTAGACCTTAGAATCCAGCAAGTTATACCTGAAGCTTGTAAAAGTGTCCTTTCTTATTTTTGAAAATTTAAAACCGATATACACCTCCGACTCCCTTACATACAAACCGAAATCAATAGCAAAATCCTGCAGTTATTTATACTTTTTCAGATTCGTCGAACAATGGTTATCAACCAAGTGGACAAAGTTACGGACCAGGTAAGTAATTTGAACATGTTTTTTACTCTGATACACAATATAAATTTTACTTGATTTAAAATTGAATTATTATATGTCGTGTTTTATTCATGGCAACAATAAATCTAAAAGTTCTAAATGCCGCTCATCTTCGCCTAATTTTACGCTTATGATGGAAAGTTTAGTATAGTTCAGATGGCGGAAGGTCTCGACTGGAAAAGGACCATCCGGCAGTCATCACAGGTGAGATGTGACGGATCCTCAGGCATATGCCATCATCACTTAGCAGGCAAGCCAGTGTGTGTATAAACTTACGCTAAGATGATTAGTTCAAACCAAAGAGGAAAGCAAGGCAGCCTAGACATAAGCGTTGCGGCAACGGTCGCTCGCCAACGCATTCAACTCAAAGCTCCTAATTCCACACTTACAGATACTTTGAACTTTTATAATCTGCGCATACGGCTGCGATGAACTCAGAGAATATTGAAGTATTCAGGTCCACAATTCAAGCTTAGAATTATTGGAACGAGAGCCCGACTTACCAGTCGCAGCTCACTCAAGGTCCCTTCCGATTTTGATCTCATCCCAGAAATTTTTGTGCAATCAGTGTGCTCCTGGCTGTCAACACCCCGCTATCTATTAAGAGCTTGATATTTTGGGCGCAGTCACATCTGTACAGCAACTAAAGAGTTCGATTATTCTAATTTAATATTCTATGCAATAGCAGCAAGGTCTATGCTAAACAGCGCTGTAAACTGATTGTAGAAACAATTTTTTTAACAAATACCAACAGTCAATCAGCAGTTATAACATAAAGGATTAACCTGCTTTCAAACCCAATGTGCAGTTTCTGAAATAGTTGCAAAATGAATCGGAGCTGGCTGGATGGCGTTTGTATCAGTGTGCTTTCGGTTTGAAAACTCTAGCTTTAAGCATTCTTAAGACGCCGGTTTAGAATTTTTTCAGAAAATGTACTAGTGAATAGCGATTGACTGATTTGTGTGGCTTGTCTGACATTGATATTAATTTTTTGGTCTTAAAACTACAGAGTTTGGTTTTTGCGCAATATTTCTTGGTTGATTAGGGCCATTATTGAATAGTATATTTATGCTGTTTCACATAGAAATAGAGGTTGGTGAGTTGGTTACAAATTGAAATATTTCATGTTTTAAAAACTAAAAATTTGTATATACTCTTGTACGTGTAGCTATTAATTATGGACATTATACAAGTAATAACCGTATTCTTAACTGTGTGTACCACTTACTGAAATAAATATCCCAATTTTTTTAACCTGCCCAGTTCAAAAATTACATGACTAATTGTCAACTGATGTTAGAATTGTTAAGTTTTGTTACACATTTGAGAATACGAACCAAGATTGCACTGTGCTGCCAAAAACTGTTGCTTTGTGTACGCAGTGAAGGAAGGCTTGCAGATTAAAAATATAGAATGTTCACTAACAAATTTAATTTAAGGTTACAAAGTAAATTTTGACGTCTTAGAGAAGTTGAAATTTAATACCACGTGAGTTCAACAGCGGTTTTGCGTCATGTCCAAAAGTTTCTAAATAATTTATTCAACAACAGTTGTCTGCAACACTGTTTTATTACGTGGAACGATTCGTTCAACTTAGAATTTAAAACATTGATAAATATTTACTATTATTGCGCAGTAATCGAAATAAATATATAGCTGAAGTAGTTTTTTTGCCAATTAGCCAGCCTATGGTATTTGAAGGTATCACAAGAAGTATATTACAAAACCGTGATAAACTTGTGATATTTTGAAAAAATTCACGCCTTAGGGCCACTTGGCCAAATGCCTGTGCTAAATTAGCGTTACTTTTTGCTATTTTCAAATTAAATAAAGGAATAAAATAGCCACGATTACGTTTGCGCTATACATTATTGTGCCGGAGGCTGCCGCACGCCACTACGTTTTGGGCGCGCCGTGGCGTCCGGCGGCTGTCGGCGAGTATAGCGCAACCCTTAATTTATGTAAAAAAATTTGGTATCTAAAATTTTTCAATTGTTTACTTTTCACAATGCGATGCGTTTTACTTTTGCTGAAATTTTTGTACGTTTAATAAGTATGGTCAGACTCCAGTGACATACTGAGAGTTATTTGGAGTGGTGGGGTCAGTACAGACAAAGCGAACAATATATTTTATGGTACTCAAGACAGAATTGGAATACGGTTACAGTAAGACGGTGGATTTACATACCAGAAATAGCTACAGATTAGGGGATCCACAGCACCTTCATTGTTTTTTTCCACTAGGCCTCTGGTCTCTGATCCAAAAACATACTGCAAATAGTTTTTGAGAACGCTTTGTAGACATCTATATCATTAAAGCTAGAACGTTCCGCATACGTATTTTGGACAGCGTTATGCGGGATTCACGTTATACAGGGGCAGGCGAGTCACGGTTTGTCCCATGCTGATTCGACGTCAACGTTATAATTTGGGCTCTTATATCGGGTCAACAGAAAACTTGAATGTCATATGACATTAGCTTACAAACCACCGCTCTCAAATATTCAACGTGTACAAGAGTAGGTATGTTAATTGATTCTGTGTGACATTTATAGAAATATATGATATTCCAAAATTTCAACTATCATATGATATTCAGCAGTAATAAATAAATGGAAAGCTGGACGGCATAGGCAGAAATGTTCTTTAAAAACCAAATACACGCCTGCAAGTCGTTTCCGACTCAAAATCGCTTAGAACCACAGCTTCAGAATTCAAAAATTCAAATTTCAAATTTCAGTATCATGATATTCAGCAGGACAATTCGGGTATGTTGCCTCAAGTCCTCAAGCATGCAGACAGTTGAAAACATATCATATAATATTCGCAGACAATACCTCGAATATCATATGATATTGAAGAACAAAATGTGACCCACATATGATAATAGCAGACAGATACGAATTTTTGAATACGATATGGCGTCTATAAGCAGAAAAAAATTACCCAATGGTCTAAGGGACAAAACGTGTCCCAAGTTGCCCGGTTATAACGTAAACCCCTAGAGCTGCTGTAATGATTATTTTATATATCAACAAGAAACAGCATAAATATATAAAATAAGAACACAGTTTTAAAATGTTTAATAAACAATATTTCATGGTTGCAAATTTGTAACCACGTTGACTATATATTAAAACGAAAAATTGCAGAAATATTTTGTTAGCAGATTGTTGTTAGCAGGCTTGAGACTATAGTAAAATTCAAGTGTGTATTTAAGTGCAAAGCCGCTTTCCGTACCAGTGCGTAAATCAATTTTGTCAAATGTGCACATCGAATCCGTGTCCAAGCGCGGCTGCCGGCCCGTCATACCCTTCATATCAGTCGTGTCAGCAAAATTGTCAAGTTGGTCAAAGTAAATTAATACTCACATATTCTAGCTCGCGCACATCTTCCACTTAACTTTTTACGCTTGCAATTTCACTCAAAAGTTTGTTGTGGTTTCAGTAGCTGCTTGTCTCTAAATTTTTATTTTGAATTCACTTTTCGAAAAATTGACTATTTTCAATAAATGTTAACATATACTCCTGTCATTCAGTCACATATTCCACTTATTTTTCTGAATCCAATTTGATTCCTAAAATATTTGCTTTTGTTCTGCAAGCTGGTTTGACTTTAGTGACGGCAAAGGTTAAGCAATTTGTAAACATTAAGTTTGGTTTATTGTAATATATCGATTTTAAGCAAATTTTACTTAGTAAACATTTATTCACACTCATTTTCCACTCATTCCCTCTAAAAACATAAACTGGATTTGTAGCTTCACCAAACTTGAATATGAGTGCAAGTAAAACTTAAATGGCTGGACGGAATAACTAAACTAAAGTTTTAAGTTCTAAATTAAACTAACGTATTTCCAAGTTAAGGGCGAGTTTAAGCTACACCTGTTTTGGTTTAAGATAGGGGCGGTCGGAAACAATGCAGTTTTAGAATACATTAAGTTTAGATAAACTAAAAGTATGTCAGATTTCTAGTGAGTTTAGCCGCAACCTACCAATGGGGGTAATCAATCTAGCAAGTTAGCTTTGTACTGCTAGATTAGCTTAAACTTTTAGATAGTTTAAGCTTTTAGAGGGCTCATAAGCTTTGATAACGAAATCCTTATTTATGTCTGCTTTAGAGTTATTGTTTTAAGAAATTAGTAATTTTAAGTAATTTTATGTTGCAATCTTTTATTCACTCATATTTTGTAAATATTTTTCGGCAGAGTTGACTGACAACACTGATTTTGTAGCACCAATCTTAGAGTGTTATTCTTTTTATGCCAAGGTTTAGCTTATTTTATATGTTAAGTTTAGTAAAATTTTCGTGAGTATCTTTGGTTATAATTTCAAATTAAAATTATATATGGTATTGCGTAACGTTGGTTTGTTTTGTAAGTATAATTTCAAAAATGTAACATTTTGTATTTAGCAAATTTAATAATTTTAATGAATCTTTCATTTTATATTTTTTCATTTAAATCTTATTTTATATTCTTTCTTTTACTCATATTTTTTTTTATTTTTATGATCACATAAAAATGTATTGCTATTTGAGCAAAAATTTTTTGCTTAGGCTTAGGCTTATGCTCAGGTATAAGCTCATTCTTACGCTTAGGCATAGGCTTGGGATTATGCTTGTGATAGTGTATCGGGCCTGTTCTATATATTGTCCGCTATTTGTAACCTTTGATTAACATTGGCAAGAAGCTGTTAATTCATTAATTTTTAACAAATTTTATAGTACATTCTTTAATCCGCTAAAAAATATTCACACATTTTTCTGTTTTTATTTTTTAATTCACAGCGTTGGTTAACTTTGGCTACGAAATCGCATTACATATACGAACATTATGAAATTAGGCTATGACTTTTGTCCACATTCTCCGCATTTATAATTGGTTTAGACGTAGATTAATTTCATCAAAGCCTAAATCTAAGCATCAATTGTTGGGGCAAAGCGTACAAAAACCAGGTTTTTGAGTGATTGTGTAATATTCAGTATTTATTTTTACATAGTTTTTGTTCGCTTGGCACCAGAAGCTTAAACTTGATCGTAAATGCCGAGTATATGTATATAAGTGTGCAACCGGAAAATAAAATACCAGAACGGGAAAGTTAAAAAACATCACAACCGGAAAACAAGAAATCTTTGATACGGAAAAATTCATTTTTAACGCTATTTTATTCCTTTTAACCCCTTCTCACATGAATATTTGCAATTTCACATGAGATGTAATTTCAAGGTGAGATTCGAACCGCAGTCTCACGGGTGGGAGGCGTTTACGATGACCACTGAGCTATAGGAGCTTGACGCTCGAGCCCGAGGGGGCTCTCACGTCTTGTGGAGATTTAACACTGCGCATATATGTTATAAATGTTAAACACTGCTCACAGTGTGTGCATTGCTTGTACATTATTGTATTTAGTTGCTTATAGTATACTCTATGAGCGAAAGGGTTAATGATGTAAACATATTATTTAGAACGTCAAAATCCTGAAACAAATGCTGTTGTTGGAAACATAGGATAAATTATGGAGTACGACACAAATTGAAAAAATATGCCAATGTTTCTTAAATTTTCGAATGCGAAATGCGTTGCATTGTCATACGCCCTTTTGATCAGTTTTAAGCTTATTTCCTATTTTCCGGTTTTCACATTAACTATAAAATTAATATTGTTTTTCACAACTCTTCGTTGTCCTCACTCACAGCGGAATTTTATAACTTATATTGGGGCTCGCATTTTCAAATTTGTACAGGATCCGCCAGTTGGTGACCGACCGGGTCATTTAAGAGCCAGGAAAGCGATAAAGTTTGACATTTAGGACCGGAATCTCTCGTGCCTGCGGGTTATCACAATTCGCTTCGTAAAAGCACACTATATGTTGAGAGGCTATACTTAGATATACGTTCGAAAACCAACTGATAGCCGGTGATAGGTGCTACATACAGCTGAAAATGCGGTTCCTATATGGAAAGTTTTCTTATCTATAAGCGTGAATTGAGTCGAGACACTGCATCTTTATAAAGCTGAATCGCCTCACATACATATTTTGGGAATGTTCCAGCTGAATTTTATGACTGTATGAAAACTAAGCGCATGGATATATTTCGTTAATATGTATACTTCTAAGAACATTTATAAGTTTTGTTAATACGTTCTATACGATTTTAAGATTGCGTTCAAGCAGGTTTTCGGGAAATATGTCGACGTCGGTTGCAAATATTGCAACCACATTGACTTGTCAATATTATCAGTGTAGGAATTTTGTAAATTTTAAAAAGATTTATATCCGC
Source organism: Enoplolaimus lenunculus (assembly GCA_030248215.1). Taxonomy (NCBI): domain Eukaryota; kingdom Metazoa; phylum Nematoda; class Enoplea; order Enoplida; family Thoracostomopsidae; genus Enoplolaimus; species Enoplolaimus lenunculus. The sequence goes on from JASANG010000160.1 coordinate 105,682, forward strand.
AAATACCATACATTAAATGAGTCCTCGGTTACCAATAAGTTACAAATTTAAAGTGGACTTGTAATTTTGAGGTAAATCATTAAGGTATAGAGCGTTTCACGAAATTTTTGCTGCGATTACAATAGGATTAAAATTTACGACGAACGAACCAGCTACCGGCAATTTTAAACATTGATCTACGCTGCCACGGAAAGATATTTTTGAAGTGTACAAACGTGATTAAATGTAATGCGGTTCGCGGAAATTTTCACGTACCAGAAGGTTGTGGTTCTATACTACTGCGGCCAGAAGCACGTAAATTTCTGCCAATTGTAAAAATTAGTGGTATTAATACAGCCAACAGCCAACACGTGCTATCAATAGTTTAAAATGGCTGAGAAAAATAATCTGTTTCGAATGTTTATTTGGTTAATAGTTAATTTTCATTAAGTGTTAAGCTGCTGATTTAATTTTCTCGATTTTTCTTAATTTTCAGCTCCTTCGCCTTCGTATGAACCTGCGCCAGTGCCAAGTTATCCATGTAAGCATCGAAAGCAGGCCCGGAGCCAGGTCTACTTGATAGGGGGGATAAACATTTTTCAGGAGGAGCATATAACAGTTTTCGATGACTTATAGGCAAGGTTGGAAATTTTCTGGGTGAAATGTCCAAAATTCTTTCACGGGGTACCCAGCTCCCCACCACGACCCCTTCTTGGCTGCGGGATCGGCCAAAATTGTCTTAGCTCGTTATACGATTTAAAATTTTCAGTTTCGTCAAAAATGTATTATAAACGACATGAAGTACCGTGTCTTAGTTGTTGAAAAATACCCCGCGTAGCAATTTGCGTTACAGCGTATACGCAACGTTTTGAACACAATCGCTTGTTCGTTAAGTTTTGCAAATTTTGCCAAAAATTGTTTTTTCATTTGTACCATTCAGCCATGAAGAAAAATTGAAGCTAATCGTAACTCAGTTGCCAAGTAAAAAAAAGTTGTTCAAGACTCGACATATATATTGTGCATTTTAACTGTTTTAGCTCCGTCGCAGCAAACTTATGAACCGAGTAATCCAGGTTAGCGGATAAATTTGTGTTAATACATAAATTGAAATTTTCCTAAATATAAATCAAGTCAGTATTACTTCAATAAAGGTTTCGTGAAATATGAATTGAAACATTTTAATTAAGTTAACAGAAAAGGTAATAGTTTTGAAAAATAACAATAAAAAATCTTTACAGAATGATATATAAATTAAAAATTGAAAAAATTTAAGATAAATCCCTCGAATTTAACTGACGTCTAAAACGCTAAACTCATTTCTGTTTCCTGATTTTCAACGTTAACTAGACATATTGTAGTCGAGATGTCATTATTGAGCAATCTGCATTGCACGTAGGCAGTTCACCTCAATAGTGGGCTAGGCATATTTCAGGAGGGGCATACAAGGGTTCTCGATGACTTGCAAGTATTAGGTTAAATTTTTTAGGGGCTCTAAATTTTTAAAGGTTGTCTGAAGCTTCTTGGCCGCCCACTAGCTACGGGCCCGAATCTTTTAATTTAACATTATATTGCTTACACACTGTTATTATTTATGTTGAACACTATCACCAGTTGAATTTTTTTACCATTTTCACACTGTGTAGTAGAGATATTTCTCAATTTGTGTTATATTTTTTGTTTTATACTTAAGCCAGGGGCGCTATTTTAGAGATTAAACGGCGAAAATTAATAATTTTGTTATTTTTTAATAAACTTTAATTTAGGCATATAATGATTTGCAGTATCAAGAAAAAATTAGTAAAAAACCGCCGCAAAGGTAATTTATTGAAAAGTGTTTTTCTCGTTCACTTGTTGAAGCGATTCTTTCAATAAAGGTCGCGATAAAATTTATAATAATTTGGTGGGCAGAAAAAGTTTAAGGGCGTCCTCACGAGGAAAGCATTGAGGGGTAGTGCCCCCAAATTCAGCTTGTGCCCCCAAATATGCTCTGTTTAAATTAAACAGTCTTGAATTGCAATTGTAGATGCCCCCAAAATTATTCGATGCCATCAAATACACTTTTCTTCAAATCCCGTGAAAACGTTCTATTAAAAACTCGATATTTAAGGCGCCATGGTGCGCCTGCATTTGCCAAAAAACAAGCACTGGTTTTTGTTAAAAACAAGGTGTTTGGACTACGTTTCAGGACCCTCGCAGTCGTACGAGCCAGCGCCAATTCCTAGCAATGCTGGTAAGTTTTTGATTTTTTACCCATTACAGTATATGGCATGTTGGCCAAACTAAAACCGGGATAGGGTGGCGCTATAGTCTTGATGACGTTCAGCGCCTTCCGGTACCGTCCGGCACTGTACCACAACGCGCGTGTATTACCGCACGGCATAGAATATTAATTTGTAAACAAAAATTTTCACTTAACAATCACTATGTAGCATTTAAACTGTAGAACGGTAAACTATTGTCAGCACCTATTACCGGTTAAAATGTTGTTATAATTCTTTACACAAGACTAACGACGGTGTTTTAATCTGAGATCACTTACTTAAATCGGAAGCTAAATTAGAGATCTTGAAAACTGTCGCTAATTACATTTTCAGGAGCTTCCCAGTCATACGGCCCAGCACCAATTCCTAGCTACCCAGGTGAGTTACGTGTTTTCAATCTCTAATTAGGATTCTTGTACGGTATACATTTACGGTGACTCTGCTAGGGACGTGAACTCTGGAGTCGAACTCAAAATACGCCGCAGAGCGGTTGTGAGCAAATCCAATGTACGCAGCCTGTGAAATATGGGTTGTTATTATACGGCTTTCCAGAAATTTCGTAGGATATATCTCATATACCCCTTTTATACGAACCTATTTGTACACTGGACGTTGGTGATATCCTAATTTAAGGTAAATGGTATTTTTTACGAATAATTACTTTGTTTGACATTTTTTTAATATTTCATTTTATCACTTTCATAGTCCTATGACCCAGCACCAATTTCTAGTAGCCCTGGTGAGATGTATAGGTTTATTTTTGTATAGAAAATACTGGCCAAAATGTGAACAACAAAAATGCCTTCTGTACACTAACCTCACGTTTGAGATATAAATACATAGACATACACTCAGGCTTAGGTTTCGGTAAAGGCTTATGAGACAGAAGGTTACGCATAGGTTTAGGCTAAGGTAAACGGTGCCGTTCACCTAAGCGTAAGCTTATAAGCATTTAAGCCTGCGACAAAACATGTGGCAGAAAGTGTACAAAAACTCAATGCTACTCACTATTGAAATGTAACACCACCACTAGTTTTAATTTTGTTAATTTTAGCACTGACTAGTAACAATATATAAGTTTTTGTGGTATATATTTACAACACAAATAATGCTTAATTGAAAACGTTCACTAATTTCATTTCAGGTCCATCACAATCATACGGCCCTGCGCCAATTCCCAGCAATCCTGGTGAGTTAATTATCGTATTTCGCCACCATAGAGTATAACTATCTTAAATACCGTTCAAAATACAAGCTTAGATTGCGTTTTATCTGCAGCCTTAAATCCTTAGGGTTGGGCTATACTCCCCGCGCTCCACTGCACGCCACCAAATAGATTTTGCTTCTATTTTTGTTAGCAACGCTTAGTGACGTGCGTGGCGCGCGGCTGCGTGTTGCAGCGTCATGCACTGTAAAGTATAGCGCAACCCTAAGATTCATATTTTGGCTGGTGAATACGTTTATAAACATATGTTTTAAGTAAAATAAACACATATTATAAAACAAAGGTCAGATGGCTATGCGTAGTTGAGTGGATTAGAGCAGTATATATGCTAAAACCCACACGGACTCGTAGCAAGAAGGGGCCTCTGAAGCTCAGTTTCTCACAGAAAAATTTTTCTTGGGCCCCGTAGAAAAATATTTGTCTCGCTTGTAGGCTTGTGAACTCTGGCATAATGAAGTAAACGCAGAAAGCTGTTCATGAACTGCTGGATTTAAAACGGTTCTTAAGCTTAGTTCGTGTAGCGTTTTTTGTCTTGGCAGTGAAAAATATCTTTAATATTTACCTCATGATTGATTAGGGCAGCGCTATGCTTTTGATGACATCCGGCGCCGTACGTCACCGTCCGTCACGGTGCGATATCGTACGCGATACTACTGTATTGACCCGAATATGAGGGGGGGTAATAAGAGGGGGGTCCCCATTTTGGGTCCGAATCAATAAGAGTCCGTATCCGTAATAGAGTCCGCAAGCGGATAGAGTCCCTAAACCGTAATTAGAGTCCATAAATGTCAATTAACCCTAATTGTAGCAAATAATGACTCCAGGACCAAATAATTTGAGTTCGAAACTTTAAAGCCTACTTCAATTTTAAAATTACATTCCTAAGTATAACCTTTTATTATCGCTCAAACTATTGAAACGAGACAAATATACGTTTAATTCAACGGATAGTTGCAGTACCGGATATATATCAGTAACGAACGGCGGTGGAGCGTGGGTTAAAAATAAATAACAGTCCGTAACCGACTAAAAAAGGGGTACCCTCTGGAAAGGCCAAATAAATATCAGTCCCCCCTCTTATTCGGGTCAATACAGTACGTACGATGCCATGTGGTGACGGACAATGACGCACGGCGCCAAGCGATGATACCGCACATAACTCAGTAAAAAGTATTTTCGTGCAAATTTGTCATTTTAGCACCTGTACCTTCATCTTACGGACCAGCAGCACCACAGCCAAGTAATTTTTGATTTTTATTAATATTTTTTAAATTTAAGTTGACAACAGTTGCACATTTTGTTCCGTTCACATGCTAGCATCATTGGTTGAATTTTTTCTAGCAAAACGTTCAAATTGTGCTACTTTTGCTACACTTTCCTGAAATTGTTGGTAAATGTAGCATTTAGTATAGTATACAATTTAGTAAAAGTATAATACTGCGGTAATATCTTTCAAGTAGCTCATATTTAGCGAGCGCTATCGCGTTCGGATTCCGTGGCAGGTGACGTTTTAGATACAGTCAAACCCCAAAGATTTTTCAACAAAGGGATGCGCTATACTTTTACCCGACGCCGCCGTACGCCGCAAGGCACCGTGCCGCGTGTTGGGCACGTCGGTATGTGTTGCTAACAATAATATGGGCAAAAGCTAATTGCTGGCAAGAACATTTAAGCCGCTGTTATCCCTCAACCAAGGAAATAGACACAATTTGATTTTGGAAAATAATACAACCTAAAAATGTTCAGAAATTGGAAATGCGACTTATTCGCGTATTTGTTTAATTTTTGGATTTCAATCAGATTTGCGTTTGATTTGTTTTCAGCAGCAGGAGGATCGTACGCACAAGGCCCGTCGCCACCAAGTAAGCTAACTGTATTAACCGCGGGACCATATTTTAGGAAAAAGTCGTTACGGTCGCTGAAGGACTGTTTAAATTATACACTGTACGAAATGGCTTTAGTGTCGTAAAACCAGTTAAAAGTAAAACCTGTTAGGCATAAAGAGCAAAAACGGAAACTTTTTTGGGAAACCATATGGATCTTAACCGCCCCTGACCTTTGCCACAACGGATACCGACGACTTCGGTCTTGGCGAGTACCGCATCCCTGGCAACACTACAAGGAAGAAGTGAAGCATTTTTTCTTTGATATTACTAAATGCGCCGTTGTGCAATGTTTTACTCAAAAATAACCCTGACCTGCATAGAGTATACTATGAGCAAATAATAATTTAAGTGTTATACAGCGTTTACAGTGCCGTGGTCTATATATAATACTTTGAGATATATCGCATTCACCAACAACATTAAATTTTTTAATTTTCACTTTTGTTTTGTTCACATCGGTTGAGTATTTTCATTTTCACGGGCAAAATTGACAAGTTTGAATGAAAGCAATTCAATTAATGTTATTTATTTAACATCTTTACCTAATCTTTCATTAATTTTTACGTTTTCAATTACCTAAAACATTAATTAACCGTTAATTAGAAGTTGGGAACGTAATATGAATGCATAGGTATATGGTTCTGGTTCCAAATATGTATTTTCGTACTACTATAACTTTCTTTTCTTGTATTTTTATTTTTTCAATTTGAGTAATTGTCTATCAAACTTAGGCAAACGTCACGTATCAGTAATTAAAAAATCTGAACAAAGGCCATATTATAAAATATTTATAACACTTATTAATTCCAGTTTGTGATAGGTATTGTAACTCGCGAAACAGAGATTATTGTATAAAATTTGGAACGCTTTGTTGGAGACAAAGCTCATTAACGAATATCAATTAGTTCGATATCACAAGCCCTATTCACACGTGCAAGTTTTGCGGCCAATGTATACAACAGGGCCTAACAGTAGTATAAGCATATTCCTAAGCCTAAGCATAAGCCTAAGCCTAGAAAATAAGCCTTGGAAGTCTAATGGGCACTATAAATAGGCTTTTCGTTACTACACAAAATGAGTCAAATTTGACTCTGTCAGAGTCAAATTGGACTAACTGAGCGATTAAGTGAATCGATTTTGACTCTGGCAGAATCAAATTTGACTCAGTTTGTGTATTTAGGAAAAGCCTGTTTCCGAGAGAGTCAATTTGACTCCCCATTTTTTAGAGTGTAGAAAATAAGGCACGTATGAATAGTGGATTAAATTGTGTAATTTTGATGTTTCAAAATTTATTTCTAAATGATTATTGATACTATAGTTTATTTAGAATATGGGCCAAGTTTTAATTGTTTGGTTTCCTTTATACATTTCTTTGCACACTTTATATTTATTTTCCATTATTTCAACTATATGCTTACTGTTTATATTTTTCAACTATTTAGCACAAACACCTATTGCGGGAGGTTCACAACCTAACACTGCCTATGGTCCGGCGCCGATTCAAAGTAAGAACGAATTAATTTTCGCCAGTCCAAACGGGGCATAGCACACCCAGGTCCTAAGCCAGTTTCCAATGGGTCATAGCGCACCCAGCTTCTAAGCCAATTCAGTAGAAGGGCTGATCTACACAGGAATACAGGATATCTATATGCAAATATGTTAACAGATCAGAACAAATTTCAAAACCTGTACGCTATAGTTAAACAGAACCTGCCTTTGACAGGCGTGTGAAAATTGTGACATGCTGCAATCTAGTTATTGTAGAAAAGACTGCTTTCAATTTACAAGCGGTTACTGTTATTTTAGTTAACAGTTTTCTTGGCTCTGATACAGCCCAGCTCGTTCAATTGTTTAGGTTTTATTTGGCATACTTGAAAGTTCTGGGCCTGTATTTGCAAATGTGTGTAGCGCCTATCACCAGTTAGTGAGTATATGTTATAACTTTTGAACCAGTGAATGTGGAGGCGCAAGTTTCTGCACTTTTTTCGCATATGATTTGCACTATTCGTGCAACAGTTTTGAGTTCAACAGAGCTGCAACATTTAGGGATTTTGAAAACCTGTTACTAACTGATGAGAGTTGCTATATATTTGAGAATATGGGCCCTGAAGCTAATATAAATAACAATATTAGAATGGTTAAAATTATAAAATTTGGTAAAAACACCTGTAGCAAATACATAATACATTAGCAAAACAATTTCAGACGAACATAGGACAGGTGGGTTTGCGATATTTCAATTAAATTATTAAACATAATTGTGAAATATCATTTTTCAAGCGTTAATTTTATAATATTATGTTCTTTATAGCTCCATCGACTTCTTATAGCAGAGGAGGTAAGTTGAAAAACGAAAAACACATTTTTAATTAAAGCTTTTATTAGATTTTTAGTCCAGGGTTTGCGATGAGGTTCGCAAACTTCGGTATATTTTTAATGGATTAAACTTAGTAATAGCACTTATAAATAAAAGAAAGCAACTTTATCAAAGGCTTTTTGCGTTCCGTTAGTGTGTCTTCCTATTCGCTATACGGCATCTTTTGTCTTGTAGTTCTAACATCCATTGCACTTTTATGCCATTTTTTGAAACCACTTTCGGAAAAATTATTTACAATTACAGTTTTAGTTTAAGATTTAGACTTAAAATTATTTATATTTTAATATTACTATTTCTTGACGTAAAAAGTATTTTGTATTTGTTTGTTTGTTTATTTGTTTGCTTTCAATATTTGACAAAATTGTTTTAAGTGTCTGAGACACTGTTCACTTTGTATTGAATGGCCTAGCAGCAGATCTGCGTTTCTTTTTTTTAAATATAGTCCTATATTTTAGCGCAACTTCCTCGATTTTCATGTGGCGCCTCTGGACAATGCCAACAATGCTCAGGACCGCAGTCATGCTACGGAAGTGTTTACGCGTCGATCGATAAATGTCAAGCAAATTGCAGGCAAAGTAAGTTGCATTAAAATTGCTAGCAATTTAAACTGCGCCACGTTTTTTGAATTTGAAATTTTATATTTATGCTGGATTTATATTAAACTATAAATATTAGTTTCGCCGATAATTGAAGACAGTTGATTCAAATCAAATTCCTTATACATGGCGTAAAAATGAGATCTATTTCGTAAAAGTTTTGATGGGTCTTCGACATTTCACCTCTGCTATGCTCAGTGTTGTATATAGCTCCTATCACCAGTATTACTAGCTTGTAGTAGGTTTAAATTTTTGGATCAGCTTAACGACTGACTTTCCGTAACAGTAACGTATTCCTAAGCCTAAGCCTAAGCCAAAGTTTTAGCGTAAGCATAAATATATTGACAAGCCATAGCCGAAGAATAAGCAAACAATTAGCCTAACGTCTGAGAATACGGACAAGTGTTCTAACAGCTTTTGTAGGCATTGTTTATAAATTTCAATCGATAAATGCTGATATATAATTATGAAGTGTTTTAGCGATACCTACTGGAGGATACCCTACACCGTCTGTGCCATCGAATTATGGTAAATAATAATAATAATAATAATTATAATGAATAGTAATTAAAGGTTTTGTAGCAGTATGTTTCATTTTGTGACCATGGTAGAAAACAGACCCGTTAGGACAGCACAATCATATTCCTAAGCTTAAGCCTAATCTTAAGTCTATTATCCGTAAGGCTGAGCTTACAACTAAGCCAATACCTAAGCGAAAATATTACTGTAAAGCTTAAGTTTACTCTATTGCAGTCCCGCGGAAATGTCCTCCGCCCCTGAAATGCAAAAAATTATTTAATTACTCACTAACTGTTGAAGTATTTACTATTTGCAGGACCTGCGGTAGTACAACCGTATCAACCTCACGTTCAGCCCAGTCTTCCAACTGGCGGTTATCCAGGTATTTTTAAATGAATTTCAACAGCTCAGTTTTGTAAAATAATTTTGGTATTTGTAAAATTTTAAAAATGCCGCACATAAACAGAAATGTTACATGTCATTCAAGGGCGTCACCACGGGGTGGGGCATTGGAAGGCCATGCCCCCTTAATTTAGCTGGTGCCCCCAAATAGACTCGGTCTAAAAGTAAACAATCTTGAATTGCAATTGTACGGCCCCGAAAATTATTCGCTGCCGCCCAAGTATGGTTATCTGTGGGCGCCCTTGATTTCATTTATTTGTTAAGCATTGATAAATTAGTATTTTTAATATGAATTTAAGAAAAATAAACACTTTGAAATTGTGTTTTTATTTTTGAATCTGAACTGTACTTATAAATAAAATATATCAACAGATAACAGTACAAGGCCGTAGAGCAGGTAATCCTAAAAATGCATCTCGCAAAAAATTTTCTTTCTATATCGTGGTTCGTATTCAGTATCTCGATGGCACTCTCTACAACGATGATTGTACCTTACTAAAATAGGTTCTAGCTACTAATCATTCCAACAACCACTAGTAACTGGCCAATGTATAAAACAGGGCCGCAACAGTAGTCTAAGTACATTCCTAAGCGTAAGCTTAAGAGTAATCCTAACCGTAGCAATGAGCATATACCTAAGCAAAAAATTAGTCTAAAGCGTAAACTTACTCTACTGCAGTCACACAAAACAAACGTTCCGCCGCTGCTCATTACATGGGTGTTTTAACATTACATCGCAAAATTAAATTATTCTATCAAATTTTGTGGTATTGAGAATTGATGTTATCCAACTAAATATATTTCAGGCCCTTCGCCAAGTCCATCGTCTTATCCAAGTCCAAACCCAGCGCCCAATCCGTATCCGCCACCAAGTAAGTCATGTATTAATTATTCGCCATCTAACAAATCACTTTTATCCTTGACTAAAATCAACTTTACTGCAAACAGTGTTGAAACAGTTTAACAGGTGTACGCAAGTTGTAGATAGATTCTGCTTTACCATGGAGATTCAGCTTGCATAATGTAACAGTACACGTTAATATTTTGCGAGAAAAAAATTCTACGGCTTCTGTAAAACACTCTTTATTAAATATAATTCGATTGTTGGTCAAGAAATTGAACATAGATTTGTATTCATATATTTTTCTTTCAGGTACAAGCGGTGGTTACGGACCTAATCCTGGTCCATCACGTAGGTTTTTTGCTTGTTTATCCATTCGTTGTTTGTTTGTTTGTTTGTTTGTTTGTTTGTTTGTTTGTTTGTTTGTTTGTTTGTTTGTTTGTTTGTTTGTTCGTTCGTTCGTTTATTTGTTTGTTAGTTAGTTAGTTATTTGAATGGTTTGTTTGTTTATTGTTCATTTGATACAGCTTATTTGTATGAAATTTTGTGGTATTCAAAACAATTGGTTTAGCTGCGATTTTGCAAATCTTTTCACATTATGTTGTTATAATGTAGGCGAATTCATTCGGCACCAAAACAGTTTAACATTGAATTGCTTAAAGCGTTTGCTTTTGATTGTTAGAGGTCAAATAATTATAATGATTCACTACTGATTTTGATACTGACACTTTTTGTCTTTTTGTTTCAGCTGCGACTGGCTATGGTCCGAGCGGGACGCCAAGTAAGTAGCCTCGGGCAATAAAATTGCAGGCAAAAATGTTGCAGGAAAATAACAAAAGTGTGCTATTATAAGCATTATTCGATTTTAATTCCCTATGAAAATTGTGCTAAATTCGGTAGCCATTATTTTACTCGTTTATGAAACGATTTAGCCATTAACATCCAGAGGACGACGCGTAACAAACACGGATTTGAAAATGTGCTTTCACGCCCGAATGTTTTGTTTTTATCCATGGTTAAACCATATTCGAGCTTGAACAATTTTATCTCTGTTATATTTATCGGGTTTTATAGATTTTTGATTTGGCATTAGGATTTAAATTGACGTTACTAGTTGCAGATTTATCGTTGCCATGGTTGTCAAATAAGGGTTTTTTTTATGATATATTTTTTAACTCGTTTCAGGTACAGGCACTAGCTATGGACCCAGCGGAGGCACGCCAAGTGAGTAAAATTATTTTTTAATTTGAGATACTTTTACCTGGTTTTAATTTTTAAATTTAATGATATTAGAGTTATAGTTGCTTTTTTGTTTGACGAGTTTGCGCACAATAATACTCAGTCACACTATGCAACGTTTGCATTGCGTTCGTTTGATATCTGCTTTTTATAATCTATGTGCAATGGTATTTCGAGGGCGTAAAAGTAGTATAAACATATTCGCAAGCCTGAGTCTAAGTCTAAGCGTCATCGTTAGAATAAGCCAAGATACCGAAGCTTAAGCCTATGTTAGTGTAAAGCTTAATCTTATCCTATAATAGTTTCGCGAAAAAATGGTTCGCCTGTCAAAGTAACACGGACCTAACCTATGGGTTCAAATTTTTATATTGGAACAATTATAAACTTGTTTTGTTTTAGCTGGATCTGGACATTACGGTAAGTATATATTAATCACAGGTTTTGCGCGGTACTAACTTTGTTACATTTTTGATCGAATAAAAAGTTCAGGGGCGGACCGATCTTCCTCGCGACCGCAATAGAGTAAACTTGAGGTTTAGACTTATTTTTTGCATAGGCTTAGGTTTCGAATACGCTCAGGCTTAATGTTAGGCTTAGGATATGCTTCATGCTAATATTACAGCCCTGCTTTATACAATGACCCAATTTTGAAAGCAATATAATGATGAGGTACGTGTGATTTAATTTTGAAGGGTTTATCCAAATCGGGATTTACTTCAGTGAAAAATACACCAATGTATGTTTACAACAATATATTATATGCAGATGACTACTGTTGAATCCCGATTGTCATTATGGGTTCAAGACATGTCAAACAGAAACGCAATGTGGGCTGGAGGTTTGATGTGTTTAGCTATTAGGCGTAAGAGGGTAGGTAGCATATCGCTAGGGCATGTACGCGCAGTGGGTTCCGCAAAAATTTCGGCTAACTATTTTTTGTTTATGGCTATTAGTTTTTACGAATCTATCTTAACATCATACAGATATATTCAAGTAATTCACCGCTGTGTTTTATAACAATGACGACCCTCTGTGTTGTGAAACGAATGAAATACGAAAAGTACCTCATACAGAGTTTGCTGCCGACAATCTCTTAAAAGCTTTAGACTAATTTTTGGCTTATAAAAATTTTCAATTTTTAGGTCCTTCTTGATTTTGTAAATGTTGAGTTTTTTTACACCGCTTAGGTGTAAATGTTTCAAATACTTTATTTTCAGAGCTAATATTGATTTTAGGACCACAAATTGATAAAAATTTAGTATATACATTATAGTTTTGTTTAAAATATAAACAATAAAATTTTCGAAACAAATTGTTTTTGAAAATTCTGTGGTTTTTTCATTCGTGTAGGCCTACAAATTAATCCAAGCTGTGTTGACGTTCATGTGAAATGCGCTTACCTAGTCGCTAATGGCAAATGCCGTAGTCAGTACTTATTTGTCTCGCAATACTGCCCTCGATCGTGTAACAATTGTCCAGGTAGTTGCGATCTGCAACCCACCTCACTTGACACGTAATGCAATTCTTGCACTTGCAATTTTCACTCATAAAAAACGAACTAAACATGCCCGTAGCCAGCTCACCTTGCTAGCCGGAGAGCTAAAAACCTTTCAATAGGGGCATACAAGGGTTTTTGTTTGTTGACGTACATGCAAGGTTGAAAATTTTCCAACCGAGGGGGGAATTTTCTACGTGCGGCTGAGCCCCTACGCACCACTTTGGCTACTGGCCCGGAACTAAACACAATTTTTAATTAAAATCAAACAACTTTCCGTATATTTATGATTTCTGGCACGAAATTTGAGCAAATGAAATCGTTTTGTTTACAAGGAAATGGGACAGTAGTGCTCCACGCTTTATTTTCTTCCAGTGGCGTTCATCAGGAATTCACGATCAACGAGTCTGTAATATTTGGCGATAGTGTATAAGCATTTTTAATAATTTTCCTTTAATCATGCGTTTAAATTCAATTCAGCACCATGAATCTATGGTCAATTAGTACAGTGTTTCTATTTCAACATATACTTTGAAATTCGTGTTTGTTTCACAGCGGACAGCTAACATTAATGTTATTGGTTTAAAAATCACGGTATTTGCAAATGTTTATAAATGTGCAAACTTAATTTGCACAAACACACTTGTTATTCACGTTTAAGCTAAATTTACGCTACACTTTACATTGCTAGTTGCATTGTCACTTCTTTGTTTACTGTAGCGACCCGAATAAGAGGGGTCCCCATATTGAGTCCCAATCGTTAGGAGTCCCTAATCCTAATAAAAGTCCGTATGTGGATGGAGTTCCTAAACCCTATTAGGTCCATAAATGTCAATTATCTTTAGTTGTAGTGCATAAATGATAAGAGGGGGTCCCCATATTCAGTTGTACTCAGCAGGAATTCGTATCCTTAATAAGATTCCGTAAGCGAATAGAGTTCCTCGAATAGAGTTCCTAAACCCTAACTAGAGTCCATAAATGTCAATTATCCCTTGTTGTAGCGCATAAATAATTCCAGAACCAAATAAAGTTGGGTTCGAATCGAAACTTAAAACATACTTAGGTTTTGAAAGTACACTCCTAACTGTAACCTTGCATTATCGCTCAAGCTTCTGATACAACTCAAATGTTTTAAGTCAGCGGATAGTGGCAATACTGGATATATCGGTAACGAAGGGCGGGGGGGGGGGCGGGTTAAAAATAAATAACAGTCCGTGACCGAATAACAAGGGGGGACCCTCTGAAGAAGCCAAACAAATATCAGTCCCCCGTCTTATTCAGGTCACTACTACCTGCATCTGTATTCTGAACGGTTTCTAGTACAATATTGTCATTTGTGATAAGTCTAAAAGTTCTATTCGCCGGCTATCTTCAGTTGCTTTTAGGCTTATGATAGACAACTTGTCAGGTCAAATGATGATAGGTGCGTTTGTCCTGGGACTTGGGTATAACCATTCGAAGGGTCATCGCACGCACGGAGTCAACCTGGCCTACTTTGTTTAGATCAGATGTAAAATTCGTCGCAATATTTCATTTCCGGGATAAATTGTGGAATATGTACTACATTTAAATATTTTCCATTTTTTTATTTGCAACACTATTTATATAAAACCTAAAATAGGTGCTATAAGCAATTGAGAGTATTGGTCTTAAAGCCGTGTTATAACTATCACTTGCATGCCTCCTCCATACGACCCTGAAATAGTGTTCCAGACGTCGGCCCATGTTACTTTAAAGGGCGTCCAGGTTTCTGGTGGGTCTATAAAAGAGTAGGTTTAGGCTCTAGATTACAGTTTTTGCTTAGGCTTAGGCTTACGAACTCATTTTTTACAACGCTTAGGTTTAGGCTTAGGCTTAGAAATACGCTTAATCTACTGTTACGCCCCTGAAAGTAACATTGGCCCAGACGTCTGCTACCACTACAAAACAATGCTTGAAGTTTGCACTGTCGGCATGCACTGTTGTTTTGTTAAATGCAATTTCCACAATATCATGCGTACACAGATGAGTTTTGAAGGGAAAGTGTGCAGCGCATTGAAGATTTTTGTCTTCACTGCGCCGCACACTATCTCAAAAGTCACCTGGTGTACTTAGGCATTATGTTGGAAATTGCATAAAAAGAAGCTAAACGCTATTTGAAATGAACTAAAAAGCAAGTATTAATATTAATTTTACGCTTGCGTATTCAGTCAAGTTTTGGCCGTTTGGATCGAATCCAGGTATTTTTTAAATATATGATTTGGGAAACTTGACAATATTTATTTAAGTGACTAATGAGGTTTAACCGTTCACAAATGTCCAATTAAACTTCAATTAATATTTTAATTACTTTTTCGGAAATGGCATAGAAACTAGTTTCAATTCCTTCGTAGGCCGTTGAATTTTGATTTAAGTATGTTTTGCAAGACACCAACAGCTGTAAAACTTAAAATTTTAAATTGTCATTTTATAGTCTGAATTTTGCCAAAGTTAAGAATAATCTTTAAATCATATAAGTCTTTCAATATTAATTTTGTTCACTTGCACTGCGTTGTTTACGTTTTCCAAACTCAGCACCATATCACTCATTAGTAAAGTTTTCATATACTGGTAATTTTGATTTAATTTACGCACAGTTGTATAATTTTTGTCGCATGAATTTGTTGTATTTTAACTCAAAATATAGAATTTGAAAATCATGTAATATCTGTTGCATAAATTGTATAAAGAGATTGATGCTAAAGTCGCTAACTCCATAATTTTTGAAGATCAGAATAATGGTCAAAAACAAGATGTTGTCAAATATATATACGGTCTGCCTCGAAAAGGTTCCAAGCGTACAGCGGCGGATCCAAAAATTTCTTACCTGATGAGGTGGCGGGCGGGCAAAACTTGTGAAACGCAATGTTTACTGTATGCTATTCTTAAGGGGAAAAATGGTAATGTAGGGGACCTTACCATTTTATTAGAAAAACTTTCTGACGGGGGCGCAAATACCCTCCCTGCCCCCGCTTCTCGCCCCCGCTTTGCATCCGCTAGTGCCAAGTGTACGCCAGCTTTTATAAATTTCAGCGAACCGACTCTGCTATTTGAAGAAATATTTTAATTTTACACAAATTAATTAAAATTTTCAAAGTAAAAATTATTTCGCTTCAATTTGAGTAATTTTTATTTACTTCAGCGATTATGCATTTGCCTGAATTACCTCGACACGGTCACGGTGGCAGCTCGTACGGAGGGGGCACCGGGCTGGTTCAAGGCGGATACGCGGCGTCGCTGCTATCGGGCCCTGGTTACGGAGGAAACGCTTTGCCGATGGTGTTTAAGCCACCTACTCTTGGTCAGGGACCTATTGGCCCTAACTATGGGTGATTATACGTGCTGAAGATCGTACAAAGCTATTTATAAGGACTCATATTCTCAAATGTGTGTAGCAGCTATCGCCATTTATTAATTGGGTATTGAACCTGTCTTGCCAGTGAATTAATGTTTCACAATATAAAACCTGGTACCGGCGTCTAGAAGGCAACAGGTTTTGTAATTGCTGAAAGCACCGAATTCAATGCATGCTATGTTTATTCACAAATTTTGTACTGGTATATTTTGCTACTTCACGGAATTTCAGATTCTTTCTTAGCTGTCGTGGCTCGTACGACGGTAATCCGGTCACGCTACGGTATAGATGATACACGCATTTTAGGATAGGAATTATTATAGTCAACTTGATGGAATTTTGTTTGTTATCTAGTCTTTACTATGTCAACATGGTTGATATTCGATGTATATGTTGTAAGCGTTTCATAGCCATAGCTAGCTTGTAACAGTTTTTTTTCACTCTTGAACCTGTTAGAATTTCAAATTTAATTGTTAACACAGAACAAAACAATTTAAGAAATTAAAAAATAAATGCGAGATAAAAGACAAATAACTTATGTGCCGTCCGCAATAATTTTGTCAACGGTGCCAGAAAATCTCTTACAGACCAGGGCTATCACGATGTCATTTAGAAAATGAGCTCGTAACAGCCCTGGTCTATAAGAGATTTCTGTTACAATCCATGCTATCAGCTGTCACCGCCTTCCTCGAAACTCATGATAGCACAGGGCTATCACGAATTTTCTCTCGCCGGTTACTTGTAAGTAACACCGGACCGTATAGCGACAGAATTTTTAGGTCACACATCAAAATTTTCTAAGTTGAAGCCAAACTAAAAAAATTTTATTTGCCACTAAAATGGTGTTAGCCTTGAGCTATTGACAGAGATAAAAAGTTTTTACGCGAAAGAACTCTGCACGAATAACGTAGCGAATCTCGTAGTGACATTAGTTATATCATATACTAAATACAGCTAGATCACTTCGTATCTGTTAAATGTTTTTTAATTTAAATAAACTAAATATTAAACTTGCCTGAAAACTGTGCAACAGTTTTCTTTTCAATTGCTTTGACCTTACATATAACATTAGTTCTTTACTACATCTTGTTTTATTGGCTTTCAATCTGCATATATGTGTTCTAATTTGTAAAACAACAACACTGGAACACTGTTCAAAATACGTATGTGGGGCGTTCCATCTACAGTAATATAGATTGTACGAAAGTTATGTAATTACAAAAATATAGTGATGTTTCAAACCTATCCAGCGTTGTATAAAGCTATCGAAACATATAAAGCAAAAGGTATTGAACTGACACGAGCCCAAATCTGACGAGTAGTGTTGCAAATGTTGTAACCACCCTGGATTGCTGTGGAATGGAGGAAGAATCTGTAGAGCACTTCTTAATGAGATGTTCGGTCTATAGCGAGGACCGGTATAGTGTCTACAGACCATATAGTCTTAATAAAATTAATAATAAAAAGACACTGAATAGGTTTATAACAGAGACAGTAAGATTCTAACTTAGACTCTAACTTAATAGTTACTCTAGGTTTCAGAGACTGTGTAACGGACCACCTGTGTCTTAAGACCTCGAGGTCTCTATCAATGGTTATCTATCTATCTATCTGACTTATAGTAAAAACTGATCTTTCTGGTGTTTATATGTTTATAATTAATAAAATTTAAGTTTTTTTTTAATTTTTACAACAAAAGACAATTGGGTGAAATCGTAAGTTTGTTCAGGTTTTGGTTGTTTCAAAATTTAATATTGTTAAATACTTATTTCAATTTAACATTAACATGTATTGCTAATTTATAATTATTTGTGTTAGTTTGTGGCATTTACCTCTATTGGCGCAACCAGGATATTGAAAATGGCGGTCATGTTGTATAAATTTTTCAATGGGAGAGTTTCTTGTGTTTCCGGCTAAGAAAATGTCTAAAAACCCCTTGATAAATATCCAAACGGGAAAGAAGGTGGTTTTAGGCATTTTTAGACGGTAACACAGCAAACTCTCCTTGGATTTCCTGTGTCACCGACTAAGAAAATGCCTAAAAACCCTTTGATAAATATGCAAACGAGGAAAGAAGGATAGTTGACTCCCGGATCTCCCCCATTGGCAGTCCAAAATCATTGCATCCATTGAGAAATGCCTACCTTTTGCGCTAGAAGGTTTCGGAAGCAACATAGTGGCGTTGAAGTCGGAGGTTTGTTTGAGATCGTTTATAAGTGCCTTTAAAGTCCAGGTAATCTTAATTGCAGTTATAAACAGGTGGACGCTAGATGGTTTAACCTTGGAGGCTCGAAATTTGGCAAATGGGCCAATTTTACAAGAAGAAACACCGAGAATATGTGTCGTTGACGTAGGAATTAATAGTTTAGAGCTCGTTTAAGGCCCTTCGCCGTCCAGATGGATTTCAATCGTAACGTATATATTCAATCATGTGTTTTATCATCAAATGCTGAAAACTTTACTAAGCTGCTGCAGATACATAATTGATTCAAATTGTATTTACGAGTTTACGATTTTGACAGTTCTATATTTCATTGGGGAAAGGAGAAAATGAGACAGCTCTAGTTTTTTGTTGGGAAAATGGGTCAGTTTTATAATTTTCAATGAAATACAGGAAAATGAAGCATCCCGATTCCGCCAAGCAAATAAAAAAAATAGTACAGATCAATATTTTACTGGATACACGGCAAACAGGACAACCTATGTTGTCTATGTCCTAACAACGACCTAAGCCTAAACCTTTAGAATATTAAGCTTTAGCCAAAACCTGCGCGTTTAGTCTGCATCTTAAATAAAAAGCTATGAAATTAGATTGAATTGCTAACTCGTACTCCAGTTAGTCTGCAGTAATGGCCCATGTAAAGATCAGGGGCGGAATGTTGTTGTGTGGGACTGCAATAAAGTAAGCCAAAGCTTTTGACAAACTTTTTTGCTTTTAGCTTAGGCTAGGTATAAGCTCATTCTTATGGATTTGCTTGAGATTAGGATTACACTGTAAACTCAAATGAGTTAAATAATCAACCGGGACAAAAAGTCAGTTATTTCTGAGTTAGCAACAAAAAACTTTAGCTTACTTTGAGTTTCGATGATTCTTATTCTGCGTTGAGTTGATTCCTGGGAAGTTGATTAATTAAATCAGAATGAGTTGAATTAACACAGAGTTCTGAGTTCTCATAATCCTAACTCAGACTGAGTGATTCAACTCATTCTGAGTAAAAATCAACTCAATGGAATTTGCAGTGTATGCTTATACTACTGTTACGGCCCTGTTCTATACATTGGCCGCCGCACTTAGACAATTCAGGTAGACAGATTGTCTAAAAGGAAACGTAGCGCATTGAATTAAATTTGAATCCGTACAAGCCAAGGGATAATTATTTAATACTTTAACATCTATTATAATTATGTATCTGGCGTGCCATTCAAGTTGAACTCTCACCAAATTCCGCCACCGCCACTTCAAATTCAATAAAATTTTCCCAAAGTTTTATACCTCAAAACAACATTTAATAATTACTCATGGTTGCTTTAATGGCAATTCGTTCTGGAGTCAAAGGTACCAAAACGTTAAAATTTTATTGAAAAACCCCTGGAAGGTCTTTGAGTTTTAATATTCTGTAAAAATTGTTATTTGTTATTTTTAGAACCTCCAGATGGCGGACAACCAAACTACGTTAGCATATTTGGACCGCCGACCCTGCCCGAAGGTCCTACAGGATATCAACAGACAACTAATTATGGAGGTTAGACGCTTTAATTGGCCTTGGGTTTCAAGCATGGCGTTGCAGTTTGTGGATCTACGTTGAAACCTTTTGTCTTTATATGCTCCTTACCATTTTATAGCAAAAAATTTTCTGGCGAGCAGTGGGACACAACCCAAGAACCCGCTAGCGTATATGCCTAAATTTTTGCTTATTTTTTGTTAAACTTAATATAGCACATATTATTACGCTAGGTGTTTTAATTAATTTTGTACAAGTGGCTATATTCAGAATACACCTAAGAATCTGCAATCAAATACACTTTAAATTTTTTTCCAAAAATACTTACGTAAATTTTAACAAAACTCTAAACATTTGAAGAAAAATTGCTGAAATTCCATGATCTATTACTTTTCGCTGAACAGCGTTCAATCTTTTTCCGATGAGTTGATTAATCTGCTCATAGAGCGAACTAGTGATTTCTAGATATTTCTAAGTTTTAATAACAAGAACATCAGCTCGCTCTGAGTTTATTTAATTCCGGATGAGATGATTAAGTCAGAATGAGTTCAATCAATACAGAATTCTGAGCTCTGAAAGATGTAATTCAGAGCCCAGGGTTCTCAGTGGATTCAATTCATTTTGAGTTAAAATCAACTCCCTGGAGTTTACATCGACATAAACCTCTGCCTAATTTTGTTAAATACTGGAAATTTTTTGTATTTTCAGGAGCTACTCATGGTACTGGTTCAGTTGGAGGTGGTTATCCAGGTTAGCTGAATAACGGATATTAACGTTTTTACATTGTTAAGATATTTATTGCGTTTATTATTATTTGTCTTCCTGCTGAAATGACTTAAATCATTCGTTTCACGCTTATACTTTGAGCAAACAATTATTTCCACGCTTATACTTTGAGCAAACAATTATTTCAAAACTATAGAAATTAACCAAACAATAAGACGTACTTTGGAACATAATAATTGATTCAAATTTCAAATCAGTTTCTGCATGTCAACTATAAATATGCTGCATTATGAATAATTTACAACTGGAAAACATATTTCAACTGCAGTTTTAAATACAACTTGCAATTTCAAAAATAAGCTACAAGTTTTAACTGCAAAACGTTGTAGGACTAACACGTAATGCATCTTTGTACTGCATTGCTATATTTTTTATCCGTATGGATTGTTGCAGTAGGTAGTTTGGTTGTGAACTTTAAAGGCTAAACATTAAAAGGACGCGATGAAGTTAAAAAATTAAAATATTATTTTAGGTGTGAATACAAACACAGTTCTTGGGCCGTATGCTGATTTTGCAGGTAAAAATACTAATTTCGAGATACAAATTTCACTTTAATTTCACAGACTAATCTTTCGCAGTATTAAATAGCTTATTGAGCGAAGCGATTTCGCGAAGCGTTTTATGTTTTGTACTTGGGGGTCGAAAGGTGGATGTCCGTCCGTCCGTCTGTCCGTCCGAAACGAATCTCAGGAACCGATTCTGATAAACTTTTTTGTTTGAAAGCCAATTATCACTAGCATTGGGGTTTTAAAATTGTAAGCCGTTTTTTAGCTACAGGCTAATTTGCATAATTAATTAAGCCTAAATTAGGACTTTCCACAATATTTCACTAATTATTACAGTTAGAAGCAAGCTAATTTTAGCATTAAAGGGTTTGAATCTGCATAGACTGTTTAAAAACCTTAAATACCAATAATTGAGCAGTTAGCTAATAGATAATTTGCATATTAGCATAGTTTATAAGCCTAAATTAAGACTTTTTACAATATTCCACTCAAAAAGCATTTTCAATTTTAACTTTGAAATATATTCGCTGAGAACTTATATTTATAAACCGCTGACTACAACAACTGCAGTGATTGCTTATTGTATTCAATGACGGAGAAACAACCCGATAAAGGAGAGGATTAATAGTTAAACTGAACAGAAACGTTTCGATAAAAACATATGCTCAGTGGGCATAAATTATTTCTCGTAGAAATAGGTTCGAAGTTTAGTCCTGCCACGGTATTTCTCCGCCAAAATGCTTAGTAAACATTAATAATCTCCATCTTTGTCACAAGAAACTAATGCCTTAAACTCGAATAGTACAAATATGGCGTTTTTAAAACTAAGAGTTCATATTGTCACTGCGTAAACCACCTGTCACCAGTTAACAATAAATTTTAAAATTGATAAACTTTGGCAACTGCAGGAATCAAAATTGGGACAGTTGTAGGACAAATCAAATGCAAAAAATGGGCTGGATTATTTACCTTTCTATTCTATTGGTTCACAAATTATATAAACAACCTATTATCATCTGGTGATAGGTACTACACACATATGACAGTACGGACCAAGGTTTCATTTTAAGACTCTTTTCGATTGGTGCAACCATCGTCGTCGGTTCGAAGACGTGATCCGCGAATCGGCGGCACTGCGTCTGTTTTCTTTCCTGGCACCCTTCCCGATAATTCGTTTGGACCACGTAAGTGTTGAATTAATATTTTTCACACAATTTTTTTTTGACATTTTATTAATTTTAAACAAAACAATTTAATATTTTTCACACAATTTTTTTTGAAATTTTATTAATTTTAAACAAAACAATTTAAAGATATAGAAAGATAGCGTTGGAATTTGATAAACTCGGGTTTGGATGATTGTAAAAACGTAGCAGTACGACGTTGAAACCAAAATTAAGTTACGTATTCATAGCAGTAAAAGGGTTATTTAAGATCAGGACGTACTGACATGTGATTGAAGGAGCAGCGTCCCAATCATTCTGATCACCTTCTTAGGCATGGACACGACACTACTTCAACGAACCATTTTTAACAATTTGCAAATTTATAGACTTAAAACACTATGATTAAGTGGTTTTTTCGGTGCTGGCCACCTGTAACCCGAATTTTTCGGAACGTCACTGATTCACTGGCTTAAGTTTGTTGAGTTGCTTCGGGTCACGGCTTGTTCGACGTTGATTCGACGTCAACGTTAAAGTTCGGGCTCTTATACCGGGTCAACAGACAAAACTTGAATGCCATATGACATTAACTTACCACTGCTCTCAACTGTTCCATGTGTACAAGAGTCGGTATGTCACGTGATACTTTGAGATATTTATGGGAATATACTTCCGGTGCTACTAAGTAAATGGAAAGTCGAACGGCCGCGGTACAGACGTGCTTTTAAATACCAAATAAACGCCTGCAAACTTATTTACGACACGAGAGATCGCTTAGAACCATACCTTCATATTTCGAAATTTCCAAACTGTAGTATCATGATATTCAACAGGACAATTTGGTTGTTACCTCAAGTATACAGACATTTGAAACTACATCATATATTTGCAGACAATAAAGCTCGAATATCATATGATATTGAAGAACCAGATGTAATTCACACTGATAGTAGACAAATACAAACTTTTGAATATGATGGGGTCTATAAGTAAACAAAATGTTACCCAGTACTCTAAAAGGGACAAAACGTGTCCCAGCCTGCCCCTGTTATAACGTTAACCTCGGATAAGCCTATAACAAACCCATTACTTTGAAGCTTACTCTATTGTAGTCACACAGAAAAATTGTCCGCCCCACAAGGTATAAACTTGAGATTATTCTAGCACAGACGTCTCATAGTATGATTTTAAATTTTAGCAAATTTGCCCGACGCACTGGTGAACGGCTACTTACGTAAGTACTTACATAAACACAACGAAACTTGTCGTAATTCCGGAATCTGCTACTTCTAGACATTGTTTAATGTTTAACTGTACAATCATCAACCTGTTAAATTATTACTTTAATAATAAATTATCGTTGTTAAAGGTTCAGTTGTTATTTGAGTAGAAAAAATAAAGGTTATTTCGAGTTTTTACTAAAGAAATAATAATAAATTACGCATGCCGATATTTTAGTTTGCCTGATTTTCACAAAGCACTCAATCGTATGCTAAAAATAGTTAGCTAAGTAATTGATTTTTAATTTTAGCAATCCCATCAACGAATAACAACAACGAGAATCCTGTGTTTTTCTTTCCATGAACGCGTGTGAAACTTTTGAACTCTACAACGGCCAGGTTTATTTTGTAGTTTTCAACATGTTATACTGTGCAAAGGTCTCAAAAATGTCTTAAGAGCTACGTTCACACTTTGAAAGATTATTCATAACAGCCTTGCGGCGTGCTGTTTTTCCACGTTTCTGTAATTTAGTAAGCTTAAGTTTGAGACAATTTTTTGCTTAAACTTATGTATAGGCTGAGTCACATGCTTAACCGATACGGAGATTTTGGTTTAGGTTTAGTTACAGCAGGCTTACCGTAAACGGAGATTAAGGTTTAGGTTTTAGGTTTAGGAATATGGTTAATACGACTGTTACCACCAGTTCAAAGTAAGATTGGAAGCTGAAAATATTGCCAAACCAAAATCTGCGCATACGTCTGACATTACCCCAAAAAGGGTTTAGAAATTGTTTCGTTCCATCCAATATGTTCACTTAGTTACGGCACTGGCTTAAATATGTTGCCGTTCCTATCCAAATAAATAAATCCTAACGCTTTGCTGTGCTCGTTTGTTCAAATACTATCATGTACACTCGCTGTGTATACAGTATAGATGGGCACCGGATATCCGGATATGAAAACTATCCGGATATGTATCCGAAAAGAAACGTGTATCCGGATATTTAGATATCCGAGGGATATCCGAAGTATAAAAAATTTGTAATAATTTGTTTTTTTTCACCATTAAAGTAGCTGGAGCTGTCGAAAAGAAATTCTGTAGTCAAACCTGAGTTAAAATATTGAACCACATTGCAGCATAATTTCTTGATAATATAAAATTTTGATTTCTTAAAACATGCCAAAATAAAAAACTTTAGTTTAGCTTGATATTTATCAGAATAATCACTTCGTATTTTTAAATTATGTGAAAATTAGTCCAGTGAAAAATTTGCAGCAAATAAGCACCGTCAAGTACTGAATTTATTACCTTTGCCAGAAACAAAATCTACTTATATAAATCAAGTCGCATCACGAGATTACATACTGGGCGTCATTTTAAATTCTGATCGCTCTTGGTTTAATAAGACGCCGAACCTAACTGAGTATGATGCTAATTAGTAAAAGGCTAGCTGGCAAATCTGGCGATCTGTAAAGGGCACATTTGAATTTTCCATGACACAGAACCGATGAGCTCATACCTTTGAAATTCAAACCCCCACGCTAAGCGACATCCTTCTCATACTCCAAAACAGTCCAAAAGTACTTTATCAGTGATTCTAGCTGTCTGAATAAAGAACAGTTTAGTGCGGGGTTTGGAGGGACCCCCCATCCTGCTTAAGTAGTGTGTTTTCAAAATGCGGAAGGTTCAGGGAAACCGCAGCCTGCTCTGAGAGAGAAAAAGCACAAAATTGTTTCAAAAAGTTTGGTTGTAACAGAATAAGTTTCCTCCTACATTTGTGTCATGAACTTAATTGTAAATTAGGCGCGCTTACGCAATTCAACTACACGGAAGCGCGTCGCTTTTACACAGTAATATACATGAAAATATATAGATTTTAGAACTGTTGAAATTACATTTTTAGTTCCGCTTACATTCATATTCAAGTCTTAAAAATTGAAGTTTAATTGAAATTATCAAGAGAGGTTATGAGGAGCCAAATAAGCATTAGTCTAAAACAAAGCTTAGGTTTAGCCCAAGCATAAAATTAGTCTAAAATTTAAGCCTAGTCCATTTTGGTCTGGTGAGAAGCCGGGCACTAGCGAATCCAGAGGGCAGGCGGGCGTATGCCCACGTCAGAAATTTTTTGTAATAAAATGTTAAGGTCTATCTTGCAATTTTTCCCTTCAGAAAATTTTTTGTGATAAAATGTTTAGGTTGCCCTACCTTACAATTCCCCCCTTACAAAATTTTTCCGTAAAAAAATTATGTGATTTCTATATTACAATTTTTCTCTTCAGAAAATTGTTTGGTGAAAAATTGCGTTTCAAAACATTTACGAGCCTGCCCTCCGTCAGAAATTTCTCTATCCGCCGCTGAAAGCGGGGCACCACTAAAAGTAACATGAGCAGTTGTTTGTACGATTTAGGGTAAGTATATTTTCATGAGATTCTTTCCTCTTGGAACGTAGAACGAGTCATCTATATATCGAGAGAACGGTGACATTCGATAGAATCTGAGACAAACCAAATCAACTCAATTTCAGGCGGCCAACGTAAGTGTTTATATATTAGTTAGTAGTAATCTTCTTAACGGAATACCCAGCAGTATTGGAGCAGTTGCATAATAAACTTTTTTAGAACTGTATGTTTTACGCTCATTACAATCAACTTGTGAGTCAGGGTACTTCCCATAGAATAACATGGTCAAACAAGTGCTTGAGAAACAAAAATTGAGGTTTGGAATCCCAAAAAAACGCAAAATCGAGGTTCGGATGTTCGAAATGAAAAATTTAATTGCGGATATCCGGATATTCGGTAAATTTCCGGCAAGAATTGCCAAATTTGCGCATTTGAAAAAATATTCGATGCCCATCACTAATATTCAGCTCATTTATAGTAAATAATATTGATCTCTTGTTTTTGTATTATATTTCTTATTTTTTGTTAATTCTTATATTTATTAAAATTATTGTGATTTTTGATTTACTGTTGCCTTAGCTGGCCTATGTTACTTTTAGTGTGTCTCGGTTTCTGGTTTGTCTGTAAAAGAGCAGGCTTAGATTCTAGACAACATTACTTAGGCTTAGGAATAAACTTTTTCAACGCTTAGGCTTACGTTTAGGCTTAGGAATATGCTTAATCTACGGTTACAGCCAGAGATTGACCCCTGATCTGAACATAAAGTAAACAAACTCCAGAATTGTTTCGACCATGGCCAACATTCTCATATTTGTTAATGTCTGTTTATTCTAAAGCCAAAAAATTTGCGGTTTTCGCGTCTCTTGTAAAATGTCAGGACGGCCTATACTTCAACGATGCTCTTGTTATCCACGCCTGAACCGAGATGTTTTTCAAAATGCTTCATTTACAACAAATTCGCAGCGTTCAAATACACCGTCCAATAAATAAAATGAAACGTAACAAAACTGAGCGGGAAAAATATTCGCGAATATTTATCAATTGAACTCGGCCTGAAACCGCTACCCCTGCCTGATGATCTGGTGCCGCCTCGTCTGGCTCTCGAAGAACATAGACCGGATCGGCTTTTGAACCTTGTAGGCCGCATTCGGATAGGCCTTAGGGCGTGGGACGGGGACGTACCTTGCTCAACGTCGCAGTCACATTCGGGCATCATATGATGCGGCATAGACGAGGGCAGGGCGCTTGGTTTAAATTGACGTTTTTGTCGCAATGATTGCGAAAATATTGGCGTTTTACCGGTAGGGCTGACAGGGACGCCGCCGCTGGTTCGTTTGAGGCTACTTGCCAAGGAGAATGGCGATGGCCAGCCGTGGTGGTAGCCTCCTGAACTGGAGTGCTGAAGATGGTGGCTGGGATCGGGAGACTGAAATAAATAGCGAAAGTTTTGCAGTATACATACGAGTAGGCTTATGCTTAGATCCGCGTATGATTTTGAGCGTAATGCGCTTACCTTTACGAATTCATCAGAGCAATTAAACAAATTGTATTGTATCCCAATGTATCGCGCTTACACTCACTTTGGTTCGATTAAATCGATTCCAGAGAAAATTAAAAGATTATAGAGAGAGCCACAACCAGGAAAATCTAACCTCAACTCTGCAATATTCTCCATTAACATGGGAGTGTCCCGAGAATATTTAAAACCATTTTGGGTGGTCCGCTTTAAGCGCAGCACTGCATATCACGCAACCAATACTGTGAGCAATGACCGAGTTTACTGTGGACCTCCCCAAAAGCCACCCATACAGCGGCCCGTGTCTTTAGTTTTCTTCACCCCCCCGAACATACGTGAGCATTCGGCCTTGCGCCATGATTAAACCCAAGCTGTGGCGTATTTGAATACGGACCAAACGGTACAACTGGCGTCGACGAAGGACTCGGTCCTGAAATATCAGGCGGCACTGTGGCAGGGCTTCGGCTGAAATTTGCGGCCGCGCCGCCTCCAAAATGGCTGAACCCGATTGCGTTGCTGTTGACAAATGTACTGCCGGGGATTTCTAGATCTACAGGCGGCCTGTATTGCCGGTAGTCATGTACATGAGACGAAGGTGAGCCAGGATTTGGACTAAACGGAGCGTAGAACGAGGTGGTAATTTGGGAATGTCGCTGCTCTTTACGCATTCGCATTTGTTTCATCATATATCCGACTGCGGCGTATTCGAGAAGAGAGGCAAAAACTGAAAAAAGTTAGCAAAATAATTTAATTTTTAAAAACAACATCTCAATTGTTCAGTGTGTTTGGTTTATATATAAGCTTAAGCTTACGCTTATAGATTCAAGCTTAGGCTACGATATACAATTTGGCGTATGCCTACGGGTTGCGCTATACTTGCCGTGTGTTATAGGATGGCGTCGGGCGCCATCGCATGCCAACAAAAAATTTTGACTATATTTTTGTTAGCAACGCGTCGGCGGCGTGTGGCGGCACACAGCGGCGTCCGACGCAGCAAAGTATAGCGCAAAACTAAGTTTACGGTTCAAGCTATGTAAACTTTCGCTATAAGGTGCAGTAAGGTGGTTACATTCACGGTTAGTTAGGCGTTATAGCCTGATATTTAGGTTTAGATTTGCGGGCCGTTTTTATGCATAGGCCAGTATATTGAATTTTGGAAAATATTAAAAAATTAAGAAACAAAAAATATTTCAAACCGATAATAAAGCATGTGCCAAGGTACAGATCAATCGATTTAACATAAGACACTTTCGGCATTGCTGCGTTTGTTGACGTCATTAGTGTCGTCATTGTAAGCACGGTTGTGACGCCTGAAAAATAAAAAAATTACTTCACCGTTTTTCGCATGAATATTTTCAATAGGAAGAGATTTGAACGCTAGACTACATGTAAATTAGCAAGAGAACGCTCAGTATTGTGTAAAGTTCAACAAGACTGTTGACGATATAAGTCCGTAGCCAGCTCAACATGATAGGACACTCAAATATTATTTCAGGAGGGAGCATGCAAGAATTTGACATGATTTACAAGTCAGGATGAATCGTTTGTACAGTAAGGCATAATCGTTGGGGTGGCGCTGTACTTGTCGTGCGACACCGTTCGTCGCTGTCCATCGCTGTCTGTCACTGTCCATTACCGTGCGTCATCGTTTGTTACCGTGTGACATCGTACGTTACGCGACAGACAAACGATGACGCACGGTCACGGACAGTGACACATATGACGGACCACGACTTTCAGCCAAGTACATTAAATTGTCAAATAAGTACACCGCCACCCTTCATGAGGCTGAGTTCCTCTGGCCCTTGCTGGCTATGTGAGCATCGCAATGCTTTTTCCAAAACCACTGCAAGAAATGAACGCTGTATGTTGTTTTAGGCGAAATGCGCTACTCTGCGCGTTTATTTTCATTGGACGGTTGACTACGATGGTTGCCAAGACTCCGAGTAGCACATACCGATCGCTACACGTGCTTGTGTTGCTTCGCGGTTGAGCCAAAACGAAACCCACGAAATAATCACAATCAGTGACGACGGAAGATAGATTTGAATCAAATAAAACCCGATGTTTCGATGAAAAGTGAAAAACGCCGACAGCCGCGAATAATTGCCTAAAACATAGAAAACCAACTCATAAGTCGCTCAGGCCAGTAGCTAACTCACCTTGCTAAAGCGGCTAAAACTTTTTGTGGAGGGGCATACAAGAGATTTCTTTGACTTATATTTACTAGCAAGCGTAAACATTTTCTGGGGGGTCAAAATTTTTCCAGGGTAAGCTGAACCCCTGCCCTGAACCCCGTTAACAACAATCACTAGGGGGGTACCGCCTTAAAGGTTGGACCAGAGAGACGTTTTAGTAGAATCACTGCGATGGAAAAACTAACTGTATAACTGTGCAAATCTAAGGCGAATTCTGGCATATAACCAGGGTCAGAACCTGAGAAGGGGTCTGGAGCCGTCATATTCCAGTACCTAAAAGTGATTTTTATAGCTTTCCATTTAGTAGCTGCATTGATTTTGATTGTTTCACTCTCTAAGTATTTCGAACATCACTAATATCAAAGTATATAAAGAGCTACTCATTTGAGAAACTTCCTAAGCCTAATCCTAAAAGTAAACGTAAGGATAAGCGTACACTTAGTTGCTCAAAGTACACTAAGTGTTAAAGGGCTCATAGATGTGAATGAAAAAAATTTATTGAACTCGCTTTACCTGTACTCAGCTCGATCATACGAGTTCTATGACTTCGCTCCCCAACAGTAAACTGAGCTAAATGGATTGCTTCCCGAAACTGCTACTGATTGACTTCGCCGTGATGCCATCTGTATATAATATCCTTTGTTCCGTACCCATCTGAAAACCAATATTATTGACATTTGTCGCTACGCGATAGCTAACTTTATTTAAATTACGGTTAGCTATGCTTAATGTATCTGCCTACGGATGGCACCTTTTTGCATACACTGGTTTTGTGAATGTTCATGTACGTGTTTTGTGTCTAATTGTGATGGCTTAGAAAAGAATTTAGGGCCGGTTAGTTTGATATTCCTGAACATATGTTCAGATCTGATATTGACTTTTTGTATTATACAAGTCATTTAAGGGTGAAATTAACCCGAACCAAGGTTCGGATCGGACCGGTTTCTGATTTTCTCCGTCATATTAAATGTTTGTTATTGTATCAGAATTTGGTTGTTTTCGTATATAATGTCTAATAAATCGTTAAATCGCAGAAGTCAATGACAATTGCCTAAATTATAAACCTATCAACGAATATTTCGTCACATCCAATTACATTCAGAATTTTCGTAGATCTTTCTTCATAACATTTCCAGTTGAATCATATTCCTAGTTACAAGAGGGTCATGTGGTTCATCCACGTAGCGGATCGAGAAGAGGGCCCCACACCTTCCCTTCCCCGTCAGCAATTTTGAAGTGATAAAATGGTAAGGTCTCGCACCTGAAATTTTTCCCCTCAAAATGTTTTGGTGAACAATTGTGTTTCGTAACATTTTGCAGCCCCACGTCAGAAACTTCTGCATCTGCCGCTCGCTACATTTCTTCAGACTTATGGATGTGTCGCTTTACCTGTTAAAAGTATTACATAATCGGTCATATTAAGTTTCCAAAACAAATACTGTGAACTTATAAACCAGTTTAAACTAAAACATTTTGGGAAACTAAACATAACAAATTATGCGTAAACTTACAACTTTCGATTTCCAAGCTACAATTCTGTGAA